>JASDQU010504678.1:78644-91107 GCA_032191745.1 Picea mariana | reverse complement strand
CTTTTGAATCTAGTTAGATAGTCCACGATAAATACTATAATCACTTTAAAACAAAGGGTTTGATATTGTAGGATGGAATTATTGGACTGTTCAAAACCCGCAGAGATCATGTTTTATCGATACCATCTAGAAATACTTTAAACATAAATAAATTAACACATGAGAGGAAACCAACTGAGGTTTGATAAGATATATAAGTAGGGGTTCACTCCTGTAAAAGAAAAGGAAGGTAAAATAAAGTATTATATAGTGGGACCTCACCTTTTCGAAAAAGAAATCTCGCCCAGTCTCACTAAGTGCATCTTTACGTCTGGACATTACAAACTGTAAGAATAATGTTAGCCAAAGTTTATGAAACCCTAAGTATTTACAACACAGGCAATGATACACATGCATTCTCAAGATTGTCATTATCTCAGAAGAGTCGAGGAAGGAAGGACTAAGCAATATCCTTCTATAGACACTTAGATGACTAGAAAGACTTGCAGAAGAACATGAGTAAGAGTAGTTTGAGTGTAATGAGAATGTATAACAGAAGTCACAAACAAAACCGGTTCCTGAAGAGCCACCTCTTGTTGTCTAGGGTAAGATGTTAAAGACTTACGAGGACCTGTAGAGTCACGTTGGCTATTCACTGGTTAATTGAACCTCCATTGTCAATATCCCCCTCTGCTAGAGAAGTAATACATAGAGCCGTTCATATAATCCCACAATGAACATTGTAGACACATAAAAACCTTAGTAGGAACCTTACCTACCGAGTTAAATGCTGAGGGTACAAAGGACTATCTAACCATGTGACAATGAAGAGATGGCATGACTTAAATGGGTGAAAGGATAGGTAAGAACTTCATAACTAGCACACATAGGTATGCCATGAATGAAATAGATGCAGAGTCTTAAAATCCCTCCCGACAGCAACCTCCCCCTCACATCATGATTAATTCATGAAGTAAATGAATGCCCAGAGACACGACAAGTTAGCACTAGTGCAGGGCAATTGTTTTTGTTAATTAACTTATAGTTCAGAAGGAGTTTCTTTAGTACTTTGTTTGGTTAATTCGAATTAAAACAAGTCTCATTATTTCAAACTCTGTTGGGCAAGGGAATGAGAATATCACTAACCTAATATATTTTGTAGATAAATTCCCATCAATAATTGAAACCATGAACACTAATGCTAAACGCATTACCACCAAGCCACTTACCTTCAACTGTGATTATGGAAGCTAACCCATGGTCTTATATATATGCATATCTGGTAAGAAAATTGACATTCCCTCAAATGACCAAACTCATTAGTATTGTGCGCAACCTTTGGAAATATCTTGTAAAGAGAGACTAGGACTCACGAGTCCTAAGTTTAACCTGTCACATTGATGCATGTGTTTAGGTAAGCTAGTTTGGAAACTTAACCATTGAGTTTCTTCTTCAAGTAAGTTAGACAGGTATGAAGATGGCATCATGTGGTAGGAAATACTCAAGTCATGCACAAAGATTTTTAATCTTAACGAAGATCTTCTCTTCTAATGCAATAATCAAATGAGATTGAAATTGGAGATTAATGCCTCATAGGATTTTTTTTTTTTTTTTTTATGAAAAGATTGAGGTACATTACATATGCTATTAGAGAAAAGGAGAAAACACTTGGACCTTGAACAGGGCCACATTTAGTATATATTTATGTTTATGTAAAACTAATAAATTTTTATTGTTACAAACATAAAACCCTTTTTTGTTTCGTGCTAATCGTGGCAGCCTAGGACGACGCAAAAATAAGAATTGATGAGAATCCTGAACAAAGGCATCCTGAAAAACCAAGACAAAATAGTGATGGAAGATCACCTACTAATGTTTTGGAAATGATGAAGAACCTCATTATTGAGCTGCAGGTTTTTAAATATGACAATGAGAAACTAAAGAAAGAACAGTAGGAGAAACAAGAAATAAATGAAGTCTTGTTGCAAAGTATAGTAACAAAGAAATCCGAAAATGATGATAACCATGAAGAAGAGGTCAGTAAGAGGGCCTCTGAGAATTCTTATCTTGAATAAAAAAAAGGGGATAGGTCATCTGAAGGTACACCTTCAGCTGAGGATAAAAAAAAAATAGACAGAAAATGAAAGCAGGTAGCCCACCTTGAAGGAGAATTTAAGAAAATTAAACTAGCTACCTTTCATGGGTAATCCAGAAAGGGGGAGGAAGCTGAAGCATGGTTATTAGACATCAAAAAATATTTCCAGATATACAACTATTCCAACAATATGAAGGTTAGAATGGCCATTTACAATCTGAAAGGAAAAGCCATCATTTGGTGGCAAGATTTGAAATTGGCCAAGGGCCTAAAGGAGAAATAGATGGAATGGTCTAACTTTAAGAAAGATTTTAAGAAACAGTACCTATCTGAAAGATACTATGAAAGGAAAAACAAAGAATTTTATGAGCTACGACTTGGTAAGATGACGATGGAGGATCTTATAAACAAATTCCTGGAATTACTAAGGTTCTTACCTTATATCCGGGAGCACAAGGTAAAAAATCCAACGGTTCCTTAGTTTTTTACCATAGTCTTACAGGGACATAATTGAGTTTGATAATACCAAGTCCCTAAGTGAAGTATTCAGAAAATATCGAATGTGTTATGATCAATACAAACAACGGACAAAATTTCCCAAAGCTTGGAAGGATAAGAAACAAGATTGATTGAACCAATGGAAGAAGGGATACCAACTGAACCCTTATCAGAATGTAGAAAAAATATTTCCTATCAAATATTTTCACTCAAGCTATCCAAGCACACGAGGCGGTAAACTTGGGAACAAAGAATTTTAGAGATAGCCCCCGGGAATTGTTAAAATGCTAGGAATGTGGAGAACCTCATCTCGGGATGAACTGTCCACATTTTAATTTAGCAAAGAGAAATGTTGTTCATAATTTGTAGGAAGCTTCGATAGTGGATGATGTAGGTAGAAGCTTGCATAGAATCAATGTGGTTGTAGATGGTGGGAAAGATGACCACTAGTCCTTTTTGGAGGAAATCGAAGGTAAAATCAATAACACTCAAAGTTTTGTTTTAATTTATCATGAAGTTACGCTAAGTTATATCACTCGTGTTGTGGTAGAGTCAAATAAACTTAAGAAAATGAAACACGCAAAATCATGTTTGGTACAACTAGCAACAAGAACTAAAATGAAAGTGGTTGAATTTATTTATAATTTTGAGTTCAGTTTAGATGGTCAAAACATAAGAACAAATCTGAACACTCTACGACTAGGATCTTATGATGTGATTATCGGAATGGATTGGTTGGAAAATCACAAAGAAATACTAGATACACTTAAGTATAAATATGATTATGACACTACTAGAACAACCCAAGGTATACCAAAACCAATATCAGTTAGACAAGTCACAACAATGCAATTCAATAAATGCATGAGAAAGGATTGTCAAGTTTACGCCATCCAAATAATGAACCTATTAGAAAAATAAGATAAGCCCAACTTCGAAGACTTTGTTGTTCTACATATATTTAGAGACGTGTTTCTTGATGAAATACCTGAATTACCTCCTAGACGGGAAATAGACTTTTCTATAGACTTTCTACCTGGTTCAGCCCCTATCTCTAAAGAACCTTATCGAATGAGTTTTTTGGAATTAACAGAACTAAAAATTCATCTACAAGAATTGTTGGACAAATATTATATAAGACCGAGTGTATCACCATGGGGAACACTAGTCCTCTTTGTGAAAAAGAAAGACAGTATTCTAAGACTATGTATCAATTATAGACAATTGAACAAAATGACTATTAAGAACAAGTACCCCTTACATAGAATAAATGATCTGTTTGATCAAGTAGGTGGGGAAAAGATCTTTCTGAAGATGGATTTATGATCTAGATATCACAAAGTTAGGATAAAAGATGAGGACATTAGAAAAACATCTTTTTGAACAATATACAGACATTACGAATTTGTAGTTATACCTTTCGGACATACTAACGCAACAACCATGTTTATGTGTTTAATGAACAATATTTTTAGTTAGTATTTGGACAAATTCATATTGATATTTATTGACAATATTTTGGTATATTCTAAAATAGAAAAAGAACACGAAGAAAACTTAAGAATAGTTATGCAAAATTTAAGGAAGCACAAACTATATGCTAAATTTGATAAGTGTGATTTTTATTAGAAAAATATACAGTACCTAGGACATGTAATATTTGTAGAAGGTATTGCAGTTGGCCCTAAGAAAATAAGGGCCATCATGAAATGGTCGGTAACGAAGGATGTAGAAAATATCCGGTCATTCATGGAAACCACTGCATATTATTGTAGATTCATAGAGGGTTTTTCCAAAATAGCCTACCCTATCACATCATTACAAAATAAAGGGACCAAGTTCAACTGGTCAGAGAAGTGTCAAGACAATTTTAATAAGTTGAAGGAATTATTAACAACCGCACCCATTTTAAAGGTAGCAGACCCAGATAAATATTTCACCATCTATGTTGATGCGAGTAAACAAGGACTAGATGGTTTCCTAACTCAAGACGGACACGTTATTTCTTATGAATCACGAAAATTAAAGGAGCATGAGAGAAAATACATCACTCATGACTTAGAATTTGAAGTAGTGATACACGCCATAAATTTTAAGTATTCACACCACAGACAACGATACAGATGCATTCTTTGGATTTCCATTATCTTAGAAGGATCGAGGAAGGAGCGACTAAACAATACCCTTCTACGGATGCTGATATGACCAGAAAGACTTACATAAGAACATTAGTAAGAGTATTTTGAGCATAAGAATAATTTATAACATAAGTCACAAATGAAATAGCTTCCCGAAGAGCCACCTCTTGTTGTCTAGGGTAAGATGTTAAAGACTTACCAGGAAATGTAGAGTCATGTTGGCTATTCATTGGTTAATCGAACCTCCATTGTCGACAACCCCCTTTGCTAGAGAAGCAATACATAGATTCGTTCGTAGAATCCCACAATGAACAACGTAGACACATAAAAACCCTATTAAGAACCTTACCTACCGAGTTAAATGCTAAGGGTACAAAGGACGGTCTAACCATGTGACGAGGTAGAGATGGCGTGACTGAAATAGGTGAAAGTCTAGGTATGAACTTCGTAACTCGCACACACAGGTACACAATTAAAGCAATATATGAAGAGTATTAAACTCCCTCTTGACAGTAACCCATCCCCTCACTTCAATATTAATTCATGAAGTAAATGATTGCCCTGAGACTCGACAAGTTAGCACCACTACATGACAACTATTTTCGTTTAGTTAAATTATGGTTCGAGAGGAGTTTCTTTAGTACTTCGTTTGGTTAATTCGAATTAACACAAGTCTCGTTATTTCAAAATTTGTTTGGAAAGGGAATGAGAATATCACTAACCTAATATATTTTGTAAAGAAATGTCCATCGATAATCGAAACCATGAATGCTAATGTTAAACATATTACCACCAAGCCAGTTACCTTCAAATTTGATTATGAGAGATAACCCATGGTCTTATATATATGTACCTATGGTAAGAAAAGGGTCATTCCCTCAAATGAACAGACTTATTAGTATTGCGTGCAACCTTTGGAAATCTCTTGTAAAGAGAGACTAGGATTCACCAGTCCTAAGTTTAACATATCACATAGATGCATGTGTTTAGATAAGCCAGTTTGGAGTCTTAACCATTGAGTTTCCTCGTTAATTAAGTTAGACAGGTATGTAGATGGCATCATGTGGTAGGAAAGACTCAAGTGATGCACATATATTTTTAATCTAAACAAAGACCTTCTCTTCTAATGGAATAATCAAATAAGATTGAAATTGGAGATTAATGCCTCAGAGGATTTTTTTTTTTTTATGAAAAATTTGAGGTACATTACAATACATAGAGTGGATACACATGTTATACGCAGAGGCCAAATTTCACACAAGGAAGAGGAAGTCTTTTTGTGAATACAAAACCCAACAGGAAATAATGAGCAGTGATAAACTCAGATACCTTGCAATGAGGAGTAATGGTAGATAGGTACCCACAATATTGTTTCCATGTGAAGACTCGGATATGGAGATCCCACATTGGGTGTGACTGCCTAAGTGTCCAACAAGAAAAGTATGAAACAAACCTCCCTTTAATGAAATTAGCCATTGGTAAATGCTTGCATACTGATATGACATCTACCATAAACATGGTTTCAAACCTATTCAATGTTGAGCCATGTCACCAGTCGGGCAGGGCTTAACACTGTTAGGTATAGGTTTGTTCGTGGCGCAAGTTTAGAACCATAGGAGTTATGGTGTATGATATGTCAAGGTCTTTATCGGAATGAAAACCCTATAAAAGTCCTTATGTAACGGTATTACATGTTTTCATAGCAACCCTTCGATGCACCATGATATGAATTACATTGTGGTGGATTGTCATGTTATAATGATACAAATTCTAGGAATAGTGCCATTGTTATAATATTTCATATGATATATATATATATATATATATATATATATATATATATATATATATTGGTATGTGGTAAGAATTCCATATGTTGGATTACATATTCGTAAGTGTTAAGATTTCCATATGTTGGTTACATATTTGTAAGTAATAATATTTTCATATGTTGGTATTTTGGTAAACATAATATATAAATATATATTGGTAGTAATAGTATCAGTTCCATGGTATCCCTAATATAAACGATATAGTCGATACAATAAGAAATACTTATATCATTTTGGATAATGCAAACATTATGGACAGACTATATACTAGTCAATTGTCCATAGTGTATTACGCAAAATAATCATTTTGGATAGCATGAATTAACTTAGATATGATAATTTATTTTAAGGGCTCTGATAGCCTGGTCACAATCATCTTAATTATAAGTAAGTACATTATTTTAATCCAACAATGACGATAAATTAGTCTCCATACAATAAAGGAATGAAGTTGTGTTTTTATCAAGTAATGGAGAGTCAAGGAGCTTTAATGTCCCCTAACATTTTTTTTTTTTGGGGAAATTTGGGGTACATTACAGACATTATGCGACTTGTCAAGATTAAGTATGGGAGGGTTGACAAGGTATCCTATTGGGTAGATCTTTCCCTAGGTCAATGAGATCATCCAAGAGGTCCCTTTCTAAGACATGTAGAGTGTATGAGGTGGATGGGTTCAAGACTCAATGGGAAAAAAGTTCACGACATACAAGGTGTCATAGTGTCCCATTCATGAGTGTCTTTGTAGAGGGTGTATGGTACCTTCGACCACAATGCACTTTTTCCAAGACGATTATTTTCCTTTTATCTTTCTTTCTTTATATTTTATTTAGCACAAGGAGAGGTTGAAGGTCACTATAAAAACAAATGGACATACCCTCCAAGTATCTCAAGTCATAACATCATGGTAAGTGGATCCAACCAATATAGAATCCATCTAAGCTTGTGGATCAAATATTACCATATAAAATAATTAATATCTCAAAGGACACTATGCGACTTGTCAAGCTTAAGTATGGGGGCTTGACGAGGTATCCTATTGGGTAGATCTTTCCCTAGGTCAAGGAGATCCTCCAAGAGGTCCCTCTCTAGGACATGTATATTTTATGAGGTGGATGGGATCAATTCTCAATGGGAATAAGTCTAATGACATACAAGGGGTCATAGTGTTCCATTCATGGGTTCCTTTGTAGAGGGTGTATGGTACCTTCGTCCGCAATGCACTTTTTAGACGACAAATATTTTCCTTTTATATTTATTTATTTGTATTTTATTTAGCACAAGGAGAGGTTGAAGGTCATTTCTCTGGCATGGTGACCATATGGTGGAAATGTCAATCACAAATTCCTAATGGAAATGAGAAGGTTGGCTCGTGATGAGACCCCCTTTCTCTCATCCATGCAACTGAGAGTCACTGCCCTTGTTTAGTGATCATATAATCACAATTTCATACCACTAGATATACATGGATGTGATATGATGGATCATGATGAGACATACTATCCTTCAATATACGTTTCAAGGATTTCATTGTTATATTATTGGTTCCCTTTTAATCAAAGTTAAGCATTTTATTGCTTTCTTGGGTGATCCCTGGGAGAAGAATCTTGACGGTTCATACATGGATTTTATATTTTAACCAACACCAACCCCTCTGGGCCCTTATCGCCTTCTTCTCATAGAATCAGGGACAAAACTGTAATATCCTCAAATTTTAGAAAAATAAATTCTAAGTTGAATTTAGAAATAAATTTATGTTCTTTGAAAATTCAGATTTGGAAACAATTTTTCATTTATGGAAAATACAAATTTGGAATTTTGGATTATGTAATTAATTTCTTGATGATTATTGTGAAAATATTTGAATTCCCATTTTTCCTCTTTTATTAGACACGTGTATGAGATAAACATTTAATAAATTAAATGATGGAAGATAAATGGAACAACCAGGTTAAAAATAGTTGACCATGACTCCATGAGTGGGGAACATGTTTGAGTTACCTCAAAGCTTATTTTTATAAGTGGAAGAAGTTGAATTTGACTAGTAGCAGCCGCTAAAAATAATGTATTTGTAAAGATGCAAATTTCCCAAAGGAGGGAAAGGAATGAAAAGACCTAGGCATAATAATATATACAACATATGTGGGAGCCAGGACACTTCTTAGAATGTTGACGAATTGAGAATTGTTTTTTTTTATGAGCACTTGTAGTGTGAGGAAAATAATATTCTAATCTGTTGATGGTGACTATATCTAAGGAGGATATTTGAGTTCGCCCTTATGGAATCACTTTCATGATAGGGGGTGATTAGGACAAGTGATTGTAGTTGTTTTGTTCTATGATTGGGTGCAACATGGTTGTTCCTTTTCTTTCCTAGCATCATCTTTTTCGGATATTTATTTCAACAGTGTATTTAAATTGTTGATACTATGCTAATGATGTTTAATAATTTATATAGTTGTTTCCATATCTTATGTTATTGCATTTAGAAACAAAATCTATTTGAAAGAATTGTATATCCATAACAGTTGATATGCGTTGCCACTATGTAAAATAGTTGTAGTAGTATGCTATTAATAATGTATTATAGATGTATGAATATAGATATATATAAACATAAATAAAACTACGTTATATTTTTTGTTGTTATGTCGAACAAAATAATAACAGTCCCAATTTGTCAAATATGAAAGAAAGACACTTGATACAATAGAGTCTAGGTCATTGACAAAAAATGATATACATCTTTATTACAATCAATATTTCAAGGATCAAAATGTTATAGTTGAATTCCTTAAATACCAGGACTCGCTATCGAGTCGAAACATAAATTTAAAGGACTATATAAAACTGTCCTCGAATTCTCGTACGGACTAGTTGATGGTTATGGAACCCAAATACCTTTTGTGGATAGGTCGCAGAATTCTCCAAGTGCTTTGGTATTTCTCCCAATCTATAACAAACATGCAAAAGAATTGGTAACTTACTAATGTATGGAATTATTAAATATGCATCAAATAAAGAATCCAATATACTTAACTTGGATTTCGATGTTGTATTTGAAGCATCCTCACTATCATACAAAGCCATCAATCCAATACCTGAGAAGGGGAGTGGGTGTGTTATCGATCTGATGGGTTCTCTCAAAAGACAAAGGAACCCATCATTATTTTATACAAATGAGAAATTATTATTACTACCATAAGCAGTAAAACATAAGCAAATCTTTCAATTGAGAATAGTAGTCTTGATAACATGTAGGTTATAAGTTTGATATATTAAAAATATTGACAAATTAAAATGGATATCAACATAAATGAGAATTAGAGATATACTAACCAATGATTATTACTTTGGAGAAGCATAATTAAAATACTTACATAGGGCCTAAGTACTGTGAAACAAATTATTTAAACATAACAACCTTATGCACAGACAAGAATAATACTTACAGTAAAGGAGAATATAAGTACGAATTTTGGACAGAGTATTAGCATTTGCAAACTCGATAAATTATACAATATTTATAATTAAAGAAGATTAAATCGGAAATACCATAGAAATGCTTGGGAGGAGATCTAGGTATTTGAATAATTCAGTAAGGACCCAAGTCTTTATTAAAAGGAAAAAATGAAACTAAGTCTTGATTTAAACAAACAAGAGAATCCTATAGGTTTCGAACCAAGTTGTCGAAGGCACACATGATCTTCAAAACTATGTATGGTTTGAATCCTAATTCGTTGAGCTACTATTCAAGAGCATGGTTCATTGGCGTATAATGGATATACGACATGATACTCCTCGAGAAAGATATATATTAACCAGTAAAATTTGTATAAAGAGGGGTTGTATCATTTTCAAAGATTAAGGGTTTAATCTTGCCTTATAATTACAAAGTCCAGTTATATAATCTTCAAATAGAGTAAATAAAAAAATCCTATAACAAAACTATTAAGTGTGTGAATATTCACAAAGCACGACCGAAGTTAAAAACACAAGAATTATTACTCAACCCCAACCTGACTTAGGGTTATGTGTTATAATCTTTAACATTGTCAATTATGGTATTCCTTACACATAAACCACCCAAAGACAAGGCCACATAGAAATGTATTACATAGACATAGAAGAATGAACATGTGTACTACATAGACAAAGAAACAGTTGACAAAGAAAAATGAACACAAGTATTGCATAGACAAAGAAACAATCCATAGAGAAATGTTTTGCATAGACAGAGAAACAATCCACAGAGAAATGTATTGTATAGATAGAGGACAATGAACACGATTACTACATAGATGAATAAACATTCCATAGAGAAATGTATTGCATAGATAGATATATAGTTAACATGCGTTCTGCATAGATAAAGAGACATTCTGCAGAGAAATATATTACATAGAAAAAGATGTAATGAACACACAATGTGCATAGACAGAGAGACATTCCATAATGATATGTATTGCATAGAAAGAGAAACAAAGAACATACAATATGCATAGACAGAGATTTATTTCCACAGAGAAATGTATTTCTTAGATAGAGAAACATCGCACGGAGAAAATGCGTTATGCATAAACCTAAAGTATTTGCACAGAAAAATACAATTACATAGACAAAGGGTTATTTTCACATGGAATGCATTGTGGAGATTATTTGACATCACATTAATCCATCGCATTGGGGAATTCACAAAATAAAGAAAGGAATGATACAGAGCACGTCTGAAATACAAGGAATGTGTCATACAACAAACTGTTTGACAAATCATTTTGTATAGAAAAATTTTCCTTGAAACCTAAATAACATAATGGCATAGAAACAATGAGTCTATAGAATAAGATACACAAAGGAAGTGGGCTTACCATACACTAGCTGAGAGGAAATTGGAAATAGTGGCTACTACACCGTGAAAGGAATCGATTAAACGACCATTATTTCCTTCCCACCATAGAGTTCAATAAGTTTTAACAATGAAGACCATTGCTAACTTGATACCACAGAGCTAAGTAATTTACCATCATGGAAGAAAAAAACATAGAGTAACAAAAACCAAAATGGAATAACTATAAGGGTAATGGTACTTCGTGCCTCTTGATTTTGGGGAATGTTGAATAGTACACTACCCTCACCACACAATGTGAATCCAGATTAAGGGGCAAGACCATAGTGTGGATTTCCTACAATGTCATACCAGAAGGAGTAATGGTGGCCTAAAACCATTAAAGGATACGACCCAACTTAAATACCTAAGACTAGGTTGAAATCGTTCGGTAACTACCACCCTTAAATGCTTCTCGATTTCCATAAAGGACACAAATTTAAATGCAATGTGAACCAATGGGGTCTTAACAAGGTCATGACTATATAGTTATGTTGATCGTAAGTTCCATATCATGGTTTATTACTATGGGACTTTACAACCTAGTGCATAGGTTATGGATTTAGTGGGTTATAAACCCTAGGTTCATTCCTATATAAGCTAGTGTTAAATCTTGAATATATTCTTATATGTTTTATCACATAGTGTAATATGTATGCTAGTTTTAAATCTTGAATATATTTTTAATTGTTTTATAAACATAGTGTAAGACTTATGTGACATGCGCAAAAATAAAACATTTTTGAAATTTAAAATTGCTGGAAATTTATTCCGTTTTTAGTAAATTCAAATTTGGAATTTTTTTTCCATTTATGGAAATTCTGAATTTTGAATTTTGTAATTGTAATTAATTATTTTGACTGTTGGGAAGAGACCTGATTTGACCCAACTAACTATTTGACTATGACACTTGTATGGAAACAAAATATTTTATATTGATTGCAGGAGGACAAATGGAACAACCATGTTAAATTTAGTTGACCATGACTCCATGCATGGGGAACATGTTGGAACAACCTCTGGGCTAATTATTACAAGT
>JASDQU010504678.1:45207-70264 GCA_032191745.1 Picea mariana | reverse complement strand
TTTATTACATAGACATAGAACAGTGAACACCGTTACAACATAGATAGTGTGACATCCCCAAAAATAAAAGTTTTTTTTTTTAAATTTAAATTTCTTGAGAAATTATTTTGTTTTTAGTAAATTTGAATTTGGAAACTTTTTTTCCATTTATGGGAATTTCAAATTTCGAATTTAATACTTGTAATTAATTATTATGACTGTTGTGCAGAGATCTGATTTGACCCAACTAACTATTTGGCTATGACACTTGTATGAAAACAAAATATTTTATATTGATTGCAGAAGGACAAACGAAACAACCATGTTAAAATCATCTCACCATGACTCCATGAGTGGGGAACATGTTGGAACTATCTCTGGGTTGATTGTTACAAGTGGTAAATCAAAGATTTGGCTATTGGAAGCCCCTGAAAATCAGGGATTTAGAAAGCTGAGAAAATTCCCAAGGGACGGAAAAAGACCTGGGAAAAAAGATTTTTATTGATAAATAACATATGTGAGGAGGTAGGGAAAAGAGACGATTGATTTTTTTCTTGTTGTTATGAACACTACTGAGTGAGTGTGAGGAAAGAGGAATCAGAGGGAATTGAAGGACATTGCCGAGGAGGAGTTTTCCAAGTTCTCCCTCATGGATTCATGGTCAGGCTAGGGGGTCAATTGGGGCAAGTGATTTGGCTACCCTATTCTACGGTTGGGAGGAACGTGGTTGTTCCCTTTGTCTTCCCACGAACTGGTTCAGATATGTACTCTTTCCTTCTCTGTGTGAATGATCTTATATCTACTGTAATGTATTTATTAAATTTAAATTGAATTATTTCCCTTTTCTGTTGAATGTTTGGATTACACTTATAGTGCAACTATTAAATTTTTTATGGGTACAATAGTCCTGGGAGAAATCTGTCCAATTGAGTGATATATGATTCTGATATCATAACTTATGAACCTAATGTTGAGCGACATTTACGATTGAGTTAAAGTCTGAATGAATACTAGAATTGTTTTTTTCTTTTTATTTGTTACGTCAAATCAAGAAAATTGCATGGTTAACATCGGAAGTAGTTTTAGGGAATTTCCTTTCCATTTTATCAAAGTTTCTAGTGTAGTACCAACTGAATGTAAATAGAGTTGGAGTTAAAGGTTACATAGAGGGTCGTTATATTTCTGAAATTCTTTATACTTTTGTAAGTCTTTATTTTTCTGCTGTAAGAAATTATACACAGGGCCCGGTTTGAGGCTTTTAATTATATACCTATAACTATGAATCCAAAAGTAAACAGTATTATGGTCAATATATATACATATATATTCTTATGTATTACCACTGGAACTAACTGTATGAATTATAAAAGGGCATCATGCATTTATCAAGTCTCGGTATACGCATCCTATAATTGAAAGTGAAAACTATTACCAGTAAGATAGAATTACCCTACATAGTAAAAGTGTCAAGAGGATAGACACGAACATTTGTGTGTAATATGTCATATATAGATGTATATATATGTAAATAAGTAAGCAGTCACAGGGTCACATCTTAGCGCTCGACGCGGATAAACCTCGATCCTAAAATTTTCCAGCAGTAAAGAAAAATAGGAATACATAATACACTAGATTTTCATCGAGGTAATACTAAATGTCCGAGTAAAAGAAGGAAAATATTTTAAAGAAAAAAGACCTTAAAACTGTAGAAATTCCATCCAAAACATTTTATAACTATAGAATCCAAACTATACAGAGGTTCAAAAACTGAATACTACGACCTTGATAACCAAAGTGCCAAACTATGATACAATCCAAATAGTGAAAGGATTCGATTAATACAATAGTCATTACATTGTTCAATTAAACAGGAAAGAAATTCTCATACGAGAATCTTCAGAATTAACATTACTCATGACAACCGAACCATAAACTTAAGAATACAGCTAGAAATTCTTCCCCTCTTTCCAAGCCATTATGGGAAACCAAGTGCCTTTATCGAACGTCTACAATCTAAACTGTGTAACCCTGTTTGCTGGGTCACCTGAGAGGTTAACAAAAAAAAGGAACTCGAATACCTTTTATATCGAAGACGAAGAGGAAGCTCCAAATTCCTCGCTTGTACAAAATCCTAGAAGAATTATCAATCATGAGAATCAGTAAGTTATTTACAAGAAAAAAGAGAATACCAACATAGCGATAACTATTATTAACGGATTATACCAGAAAATACTTAACTTTTGATTTGGTGGTCTCGCCCTTTTCTTTCCTTGTTACTTGTCTCCTAGATGGATTTCTGGGACATGTGAGAAGTGTGCAACAAATCCCTGATGGGTCCTCGCACCAGCAAAGTCCATCATTAGCGATTATACCAGTACTTTGAATAAAAACAAATATAATGGAACAAAAGTACAGTTACAGTAAACAACAAATTTAAACATAGTAAAATAGATGACGGTATTGGCTTCCATGATACACAGACTTTACCTCAAATGTTAGACTCTTGAACCATCCCAAAATCGATACTATAGAGAGTAATGAGAGTAAGCAGTCATCACAGGGAGTTTTAGGACCAGACCCCTACGAGGTCACCTCGCAACTTTTAGCGTCCCGAGGACAAAAAAACTACTGATGCAAATTTTATTCGACGAAAGGAAATACCCTTATAAAATATTCACAGAACCTTATATTTAAGAGACACATACCATAAGGAATTTCCAGGAACTGGGCGCGAACATCTTAAGTAGGATTTGCATTTATACCAAGTAAGTAATGGCTACGTGTTCCATTGAAAAACCAGTTAAGGGTCTGATTGTAATGCGAAAGAGTTGTCACACATAGGGTAACCTAGCCCTTTTAACACGAAAAATTGCATGTATCTGACCCTGGTCTCATCTTATAACCACTGGGTAAGAACGTGAAGTGGTGTAACCTTGGGCATATTGAAACCATGAACTAATTACCAGGAGGCTAAATTGACAAGCCTCTAAACTTTGAGAGCGAGGAGATAGAGTGTCAAAGTCTCAGTATATCGAAAAAGAAATACACGAAACTCTGTGATAAGAAATACAAGTAAACATACCTTCAATGATTTGAAAACACTAGATATCTACGCCTCTAGTTAATGTTACGATAGAATAATAGAAAACTTACCAGGGAAATGGGCATGGTCGATTGGATTGCTAAACAACGACCTCCAGTGTACATTTTCCCCTCATCCAAAATAACCACACACAGAGCCAACGTTTGTTTTTCTCATGGAGTCACAATGATGAGGAAGGAACTCACCTAAGCTCTAAGTTGAGGGTGTACTACTAGAGTAAATGCCAAAGGACGTTGGCCCATGTGCTAGGACAGAGTTGGCAGAACAGGAATTAAGGAAGGTCAGGTGGGAGAGCCATCGAGACGGGTGTGTGCAGGACCCATATTAAACACAGGAACAAAACCTTAATTCCTTTCTAACGGATACCTTTCCTTTCCTTACCAACCAAGATACGAGATTAATGACAGTCACTTTGTGACTATCTAGTTGTAAATAGTTAGCCACTAACTAATTCATTCAATTAGCTTAACTTTCTGTTTCTCTATCGGTGGAATGACTTTTAGTTACGAGATAGTTGCATAAGAAAATTACGTGAGAGTTGCCTCATTTAAAACCTTAAGTCAGATGACTAAAAGTGTTCAACCACGATTGAGCCTTAAGTGAAATCCATTTCAGTGATTCAGGAAATGAAAAAATAATATTACTAACCATGACATAACATGAGTTATGCTAAGGTCATAACTCTCGACGTATACACAGTTTTGATACATATGCTACTACGACAGGGAAATGATATAAACTTGCGCATCCAACTTTTAAGAAGATTAGGACTCAAATCCTAATGTACATTATATACGAGCAGGTATATGTATAAGTATTAATAGATTTATAAAATAAATATATGTGTTAAAAGGTACTGGAATCTTTTGACAACCCATCATATATATTATAATGGTATTTTAGCATAGTACTATCCTCATATGATAGAATGTTAATATATAATCAGGGTAAACTTTAAATTTCTTGTTCTATAATTTTATTAAATGAAAGGTTGGAGATTAATGTACCATTATAAAAATAAAAAATTATGTCAAATTAGGGGTATATTACATATGGTATCAGAGCAGAGTTTACAACATTGGGCCTTGAATAGGGCCACATTAAAGCTTTGGCATATATATATTTTTTTTACTTATGAAAAACTAATAAAAAGCTTCCTTGTTACAAACAAAAAACTTTCTTTGTTTCATGTTAATTATGGCAGCTCCGAATGATGCAGAAATCAGAATGGAAGGAAATCCAGAATGGGGACCTCATAGAGACCCAAGGCAGAATAGTGATGGAAGCTCTCCTATGAAAGTACTGGAAATAATGAGGAATCGTATTGCTAAGCTACAGGTTTTCAAAGTGAACAATGAGAAATTGAAGAAAGCACAGCAGGAATAACAAGAGATAAATGAAGTCATGTTGTGCAGTATAGTGACCAAGAAAATCCCCAAGGAAGATAACCATGATGAAGAGGTCAACAAAAGGGCTTCCAAGAACTCTTTGTTGGAAACAAAAAAGGAGACAGTTCATCTGAAGGAACACCTTCGCTTGAAGACAAAACTAAAATAGACAGAAAAAGAAAACACATAGACCACCTTGAAGGAGAATTTAAAAATATTAAACCAATCGCCTTTGATGGAGAATCCAGGATAGGAGAAGAAGCTGAGGCATGGTTGTTGGACATCAAAAAATACTTCCAGATCTACAATTATTCCAGCAATATGAAGGTCAGAATGGCTATCTACAATCTGAAAGGGAAGGCCAACATTTGGTGGCAAGACCTGAAATTGGCCAAGGGCCTAAAAGAGAAACAGTTGGAATGGTGTGACTTTAAGAAGTATTTCAAAAAACAATACCTTTCTGAAAGCGATTATGAGAGGAAAACGAAAGAATTTTACGAGTTACGACTTGGACAGATGTCGATGGAGGACCTTATAAATAAATTTATAGAGCTACTAAGGTTTGTACCATACATCCGAGAAGATAAGGTAAAAATCTAGCGATTCTTAAGCTGTTTACCGCATTCCTATAAGGACAGAATTGAGTTTGACAACCATAGATCCTTGAGTGAAGTATTCAGGAAAGAATGAATGTGCTATGACCAGTACAAATAGAAAGTAGAGTTTCCCAAAGCCTAGAAGGATAAGAAACAAAATCGAACGAACCAATGGAAGAAGGGATACCATCCAACTCCTTATATGAATGTAGCAAAAATATTTCCGAGAAAGGATTTTCACTCCAATCATCTGAATACACAAGGCAGCGGTAAACTGGTAAATTTGGGAATGAAGAATTTTGGGGACAGTTCCCGTGAGCCATTAAAGTGATCGGAATGTGGATAACCTCATCTGAGGAATTGTCCATGTTTAATTTCAACAAAGATAACTATGGTTCATAATTTACAGGAAGCCTCGATAGTGGGATACATGGGAAAAAGCCTGCATTAAATAAATGCATCCATAGATGGTCAGTAAGCTAACCACGAGTCCTCTATGGTAAAGATCAAAGTTAAAATCAATAACTCTCGAATTTCTTCTTTAATTGACCCTGGAGCTACGTTAAGTTATATTACTCCTGAGGTAGTAGATTCAAACAAACTTAAGAAATTGAAGCACGCAAAATCATGGCTGGTACAACTAGCAACAGGAACTAAAAGGAAAGTAGTCGAATTTATTTCTAATTTGGAGTTCAGCTTAGATGGTCAAAATATAAGAACAAATCTAAACATCCTACCACTAGGAACTTATGATATGATTATTGAGATGGATTGGTTTGAGAAACACAAAGCAGTACTAGATTGTTATACAAAGTTACTTAACTATAAAGACAACTTTGGTACTACTAGAACAACCCAAGGTATACTAAAACCTGTATCAGTCAAAGAAGTTTCAGCGATGCAACTCAAGAAATGTATGAGAAAAGGATGTCAAGTTTATGTCATCCAAGTAACGAATCTGTTAGAAACATAAGATAAGCCTAAGTTAGAAGACATTGTTGTCCTACCCGATTTTAGAGACATGTTTTTGGATGAGATACCAGAATTACCCCCTAGAAGGGAAATAAACTTCTCCATAGACCTACTACTTGGTTCAACCCCTATCTAAAAAGAACCTTGCAGAATGAGTCTACCAAAATTGACAGAATTAAAATTACAATTACGAGAATTGTTTGACAAAGAGTATATCAAACCGAGTGTCTCACCATCGAGGGCACTAGTCTTTTTTGTGAAAAAGAAAGATGGTACTCTAAGACTATGTATCAATTATAGACAACTAAACAAAATGACTATTAAGAACAAATACCCCTTACCAAGGATAAATGATCTGTTTGATCAAGTTGGTGGGGCCAAGATCTTTTCAAAGTTGGATTTACGATCCGGTTACCATCAAGTTAGGACGAGGACATAAACAAAACAACTTTTTGAGCAAGATATGGACACTACAAATTTGTAGTCATACCTTTCGGACTCACTAATGCACCAACCATGTTTATGTGCCTGATGAATAGTATTTTCAGTCAGTACTTAGACAAGTTCGTAGTAGTATTTATCGATGATATTCTGGTCTATTCCAAAACAGAGGAAGAACATGATGAACACTTAAGAATAGTTTTGCAAACATTGAGGAAACACAATCTGTACGTGAAATTTGACAAGTGTGACTTTTATCAAAGGGAAATACAATATCTAGGACATGTCATTTCCGCAGAAGACATTGTCGTAGACCCAGAAAAGATAAAATCCATTATTGAATGGTCGGTACCTAAGGATGTGGCAGATATCCGGTCATTCATGGGAATCACCGAATATTATCACAAATTTATAGAAGGGTTTTCCAATATAGCCTACCCTATCACGTCATTACAAAAGAAAGGGACCAAGTTTAACTAGTCGTAAATGTGTCAAGACAGTTTTAACAAGCTGAAGGAATTATTGACAATGACATCCATTTTGAAGGTAGTAGACCCAGATAAAGACTTCACAGTGTGTGTTGATGCAAGTAAAGAAGGACTAGATGGTGTCTTAACTCAGGAAGGACATGTGATTTTTTATGAGTCCTAGAAACTAAAAGAACATGAGCGAAATTATGTCACTCATGACTTAGAATTGGCAGCGGTAATACACGCCTTAAAAATGTGGTGACACTACATAATGGGAAGAAAATTTCTACTATTAACGGATAATAGCAGTGTGAAATATATGTTTAGCCAACCAGATCTCAATGCAAGGCAAGCAATATGGCTAGCCTTCTTGAGCGAATTCGACTTTGAAGTCAAACATATCAAGGGCAAATAAAATAAGGTAGTAGACGCTGTAAGCAGAAGAGTCCATGGGTTATCTGAGATAAATATTAGCAAGGTAGAAAGTGATCTGGAACAAAGAATAAGGATGGCAGGTATTAATGACAAGAATTACACTAAGATAATGATAGAATTACAAGATAGTACTGCAAATGTAGATAAACCATAACTAAGTATCGACAAGAAGGGACTATTACGATTTAAAAATAGCCTCTACATACCAGATTCAACAGAGCTAAAATTAATAGTCTTGGACAAAGTGCATAAGAAACTGTATTCTGGCCATCTAGGATACCAGAAAACAATAACATCACTTAGAAAACTATTTTATTGGCATAATATAAAGGGAGAAACAATAGAATACTTGGCTAGGTGCCAAGATTGTCAGCAGGTCAAAGTGAAGCACCAACATCCAACCGACCTATTACAGTCATTACCAATACCCGAATGGAAATGGGAGACCATATCACTGGACTTTATAACAGGTTTTCCCAAAACTCAGAAACAAAATGATTCTATCATGGTTGTAATTGATAAACTCAGTAAGTCTGGACACTTTATTCCTGTAAAGTCTACTTTTAAAGCTATAAGCATTGCTGAAATATTCATGAAAGAAATTTTTAGACTGCATGGTATTCCTAAAATGGTAATTTCAGATAGAGACGTAAAATTCTCATCCACTTTTTGGAAGGAGTTGTTTGTAGGGATAAATACTAAATTGAATTTCAATATGAGTTATCATCCACAAACGGATGGACAGACTGAAAGGACAAACCAAATTGTAGAGGATATGCTTCGCATGTACGTAAGAACAAAACCAAACAAGTGGGAAGACTATATACACTTAGTAGAATTTGCATATAATAATGGGTACCAAACTTCGACCAAGTTATGCCCTTTGGAGGTACTGTATGACAGAAGTTGTACAACTCTAATTAGCTAGGATAACCCAACTGACAAACTCATGGTTGGACCTCAAATGCTCCAAGAAATGGAGAAAATGGTAAGGAAGGTACAACAAAACTTAAAAGAAGCACAGGATAGGCAGAAAAGCTATGCAGAGCAGAAAATAAGACACATGGAATTTCAAGTGGGAGACCATGTTTATTTGAAGGTCAAAGCCCAAAAAATTTCATTGAAGTTAGGGAATTGTGCCAAGATGGCACCCATGTTTTGTGGGCCCTTCATGATACTAACTCGAATTGGACCCGTAGCATACCAACTTGCACTCCTAGCTAATCTAAGAATTCATAATGTATTTCATGTTTCTTTGTTCAAAAAATATGTTCATGATCCTACTCATATGATTGATTGGAATTTGGTGCAGGTGGAACCCGAAGGCGAGTTTCTAGTGGAACCCTTGTGTATTCTAGAATGGAGAGAAATAACACTTCAAAACAGAGTCGTCGCTCAGGTAAAGGTGCAATGGAAGCACTTTAGTCCTAAGAAGGCCACTTGGGAGCTGGAGGGAGATCTGCGGAAATCTCATCCAATCTTGTTCCAAGAAAGGAACGAATACTGAGGATAGTGTTTTATTGAAGGGTGAAAGGATGTGACATCCCCAAAAATAAAAGTATTTTTTTGAAATTTAAATTTGTTGGGAAATTATTTCGTTTTTAGTAAATTCAAATTTGGAAATTTTTTTCCATTTATGGCAATTTCGAATTTCAAATTTAATAATTGTAATTAATTATTATGACTGTTGGGAAGAGATCTGATTTGACCGAACTAACTATTTGACTATGACACTTGTATGAAAATACAGTATTTTAGATTCATTGCAGGGGGACAAATGGAACAACCATGTTAAAATCATCTGACCATTACTCCATGAGTGGGGAACATGTTGGAACTACCTTTGGGCTGATTGTTACAAGTGGAAAATCTGAGATTTGGCCATTATCACCCACTGAAAATAAGGGATTTAGAAAGTTGTGAAAAGGGAGGTAAAAATACCTGGGCAATTTTTTTTTTATTGATAAATAGCATATGTGAGGAAGAAAGACGTTGATAAGTATGTTGGGAAAAGAGACAATTGATTTTTTTGTTGCTGTTATGAACACTACTGAGTGAGTGTGAGGCAAGAGGAATTGGAGGGAATTGAAGGAAATTGCTGAGGAGGAGTTTTCCAAGTTCTCCTTCATGGATTCATGGTCACGCTAGGGGGTGAATTGGGGAAAGTGATTTGGCTGCCCTATTCTACGGTTGGGAGGAACGTGGTTGTTCCCTTTGTCTTCTCATGAACTAGTTCAGATATGTACTATTTCCTTCTCTGTGTGAATGTCTTATATCTATTGTAATGTATTTACTAAATCTTAATTGAATTATTTCTCTTTTTTGTTGAATGTTTTGATCACAGTTGTAGTGCGACTATTAAATTCAGTATGGGTACAATAATCCTGGGCAAAATCTTTCCAACTGAGTGATATATGATTCTGATAGCATAACTTACGAACCTAATGTTGAGGGACATTTACGGTTGAGTTAAAGTCTAAATGAATAGTAGAATTGTTTGTATTTTTTTGTTATGGGAAATCGGGAAAATTGCATGGTTAACATCGGAAGTAGCTGTAGGGAGTTTCATTTCCCTTTTATCAAAGTTTCCAGTATAGTATCAACTGAATGTAAATAGAGTTTGAGTTAAAGGTTACATAGAGGGTCGTTATACTTATGGAATTCTTTATACTTTTGTAAGTCTTTATTATTCTGCTGTAAGAAATTATACACAGGGCCCAACTTGAGGCTTTTAATTATATACCTATACCTATGAATCCAAAAGTAAACAGGATTATGGTCAATATATATACATATATATTCCTATGTATTACCACTGGAACTAAACTGTATGAATTAGAAAATGGCATCATGCATTTATCATGTCACGATATATGCATCCTGAAATTGAAAGTGCAAACTATTACCAGTAGGATAGAATCACCCTACAGAGTAAAAGAGTCAAGAGGATAGACACAAACATTTGTGTGTGAGCCTATATATATAGATGTATATATATGTAAATAAATAGGCAATCACAGGGTCACATCTTAGTGCTCTATGCGGATAAACCCTGATCCTAAAATTTTCCAGCAGCAAAGAAAAATAGGAATACGCCAAAGTAAATAAGACACTAGAGTCTCATCGAGGTAATGCGAAATGTCCAAGTAAAAGAAGAAAAATCTTTTAAAGAACACAGTCCTTCAAATTATAGAAATTCCATCCAAAACATTTTATAACTGTAAAATCTGAATTATACAGAGGTTCAAAAACTGAATACTACGACCTTGATAACCAAAGTGCCAGACTAAGATACAATCCAAACAGTGAAAGGATTCGATTAATACAATAGTTATTACATTGTTCAATTAAACATGAAATAAATTCTCATTGGAGAATCTTCAAAATTAACATTACTCATGACAACCGAACTGTAAACTTAAGAATATAGCTGGGAATTTTCCCCCTCTTTCCAAGCCATTATGGGAAACCAAGCGCCTTTATCGAACATCTACAATATAAACTGTGTAACCCTTCTTGCTATAGCTATTATATCGAAGTTAAAAAAAAAAATGAACTCGAATACCTTTTATATCGAAGACGAAGAGGAATCTTTGAATTCCTTGCTTGTACAAAAGCCTGGAAGAATTATCAATCACGAGAATCAGTAAGATATTTACAAGAAACTGGAGAATACCAACAGAGCGATAACTATTATTAATGGATTATAACAAAGAATACTTAACTTTTGATTTGGTGGTCTCACCCTTTTCTTTCCTTGTTGCTTGTCTCCTGGATGGATGTCTGGGCCATGGGAGAAGCGCGCAACAAATCCATGATGGGTCCTCACACCAACAAATCCCATCATTAGCGATTATACCAGTACTTTGAACGAAAACAAATATAATGGAACAAAAGTATAGTTACAGTAAACAACAAATTTAAACATAGTAAAATAGATGATGATATTGGCTTCCATAATACATGGACTTTACCTGAAACATTAGACTCTTGAACCCTCCCAAAATCGAGACTATAGAGAGTAATGAGAGTAAGCAGCCATCACAGGGCGTGTCAGGACCAAACCCCTATGAGGTTTCCTTGCAACTTTTAGCGTCCCCAGGACAAGAAAACTACTGATGCAAATTTTATTCAACGGAAGGAAATACCCTTATAAAATATTCATAGAACCTTATATTCAAGAGACACATATCGTAAGGAATTTCTAGGAATTGGCCACGAACATCGTAAGTAGGATTTGCATTTATACTAAGCAAGTAATGGCTATAGGTTCCATTGAAAAACCAGTTAAGGGTATGATTGTAATGCTGACGAAAGTACTCAATCCTTCACAAAGGAAAGACTGAGAGCGAAAGATTTGTCACACACAAGGTAACCTATCCCTTTTAACACGAAAACTCACATGTATCCGACCCTGGTCTCATCTTATAACCACCAGGTAAGAGCGTGAAGTGGTGTAACCTTGGGCATATCGAAACCCTAAACTAATTACCAGGAGGATAAACCAACAAGCCTCTAAACTTTGAGAGTGAGGAGACAGAGTTTCAAACTCTTGGTATACCAAAAAGGAAATACATGAAACTCTGTGATAAGAACTACAAGTAAAAGGACCTTTAGTGATTTGAAAACACTAGATCTCTACACCTCTAGTTAAAGTTACAATAGCATAATAGAAAACTTACCAGGGAAATGGTCCTGGTCAACTAGATTGCTGAAAAATGACCTTCAGTGTACATTTTTCCCTCATCCAAAAGAACCACACATAGAGCCTATGTTTATTTTTCTCATGGGGTCGCAATGACGAGGAAGGAGCTCACCTAAAATCTAAGTTGAGGGTGTAATACTAGAGTAAATTCCAAAGGACGTTGGGCCATGTGCTAGGACAGAGTTGGCAGGACAGGAATTAAGGAAGGCCAGGTGGCAGAGCCATCAAGATGGGTGCGTGCAAGACCCATATTAAACACAAGAACAAAACCCTAATTCCTTTCTGACAGATATTGTGACTGTCTAGTTGTAAATAGTTAGCCACTAACTAATTTGTTCAGTTAGCTTACCTTTCTATTTCTCTATTGGTGGAATGCATTTTAGTTACCAGATAGTTGCATAAGAAAATTGCGTGAGAGTTTCCTTGTTTAAAACCTTAAGTAGGATGACTAAAAGTGTTCGACCACGACTAAGCCTTAAGGGAAATCCATTTTAGTGACTTAGGCAATGAAAAAATAATATCACTAACCATGACATATCATGAGTTATGCTAAGGTCATAACTCTCAAGGTATACACATTTTTGATACATATGCTACTACGACAGGGCAATGATATAAACTTGTGCATCCAACTTTTAAGAAGATTAGGACTCGAATCCTAATGTACATCGTATATGGGTGGGTATATGTATAAGTATCAATAGATTTATAAAAGAAATATATGTGTTGAAAGGTACTGGAATATTTTGACAACCCATCATATAAAGTATGATGTTAGTTTAGCATATTACTATCGTCATATGATAGAATGTTAATATATAATCAGGGTAAACTTTAAATATCCTATTATGTAATTTTATCAAATGAAAGGTTGGAGATTAATGTACCGTTATAAAAAAAAAAATTAAGTCAAATTAGAGGTATATTACAGATGGAGAAACACTCCATAGATAAATGTATTACATAGATAGAGAAAAGTGAACATAGGTAATCCATAGAAACAAAAACAGTCCATAGAGAAATGTATTGCATAGATAGAAAACAATGAACATAGGCACTATATAGAGAGAGAAACAGTCCATAGAGAAATGTATTGCATGGACAGAGAACATTGAACACACGTACTGCATAGATGGAGAAACATTCCACAAAGAAATGTATTGCATAGATAGAGATATAGTGAGCAAGCATTATGCATAGACAAAGAGACATTCCACAGAGAAATGTATTACATAGACATAGATATAATGAACACACATTCTGCATAGATAGAGAGACATTCCATAGAGAAATGTATTGCATCGACAAAGAAATAGAGAACATGCAATATGCATAGAAAAATAGTTATTTCCACAAAGAAATGTATTTCTTAGACAGAGAAACATCCCATGGAGAACACACGTTCGTCATAAACCTAAAGGATTTCCACAGACAAATAAAATTACATAGACAAAGGGTTATTGTTACAGAGAACACATTGTGCATAGTATTTGACATCACAATAAAACATCATATAAGGGAATGCATAAAATAAAGAAAGGAATGATACAAAGCGTGTCTAAAATACAAGGAATGCATCATGCAACAAACAGTTGGAAAAATATTTTTGTAAAAAAAAAAATCCTTCAAACCTAAATAACGCAATGGCATCGAAACAATGAGTTTGTAGAATAAGATACACATAGGAAGTGTGCTTATCTTACATTAGCCGAGAGAAAATTTGAAACACTTCCTACCACGCCGTGAAAGGAATTAGTGAAAAAACCATTGTTTCCTGGCTGCCATAGAGTCGAACAAGTTTTACCATCTCATGTCATTGCTACCTTGCTACCACAGAGACGAGCAAGTTTACCATCCTGGAAGCAGAAAACATCGAGTAAAAAAAACAAAATGTAATAATTGTGAGGGTAATGGCACTTCGTGCCTCTCAATTTTTGGGAAAGTTGAATAGTACACCACCCTCACCATGCCAGGTGAAGCCAAATTAAGTGGGAAGCCCATAGTGGGGATTTCCTGCAACATCAGACCAAAAGGAGTAATGGTGTCCTGACACCATTAAAAGATACAACCCAGCTTAACGCCCTAAGACTAGGCTTGAATCATCTTGTAACTACCACCCTTAAATTCTTCTCGATTTCCATAAGGCTACAAATTTAAATGCAATGCGAACTAGTGGGGTCTTAACATGGTCATGGATTTATAGTTATGTTTATCGTAAGTTCTATATCATGTTTTATTACTATGGGACTTGAAACCCTAGCACGTAGGTTCTCTATTTAGTGGGGTATAACCCCTAGGTTCATTCCTATGTAAGCTAGTCTTAAATATTGAATATATTGTGAAATTTTTTATAACATAGTGTAATATGCATGCTAGTGTTAAATCTTGAATGTATTGTTAAATGTTTTATAAACATAGTGTAAGAATTATATAGTTAAGTCTTGAATATACAGTTAAATATTTTCTAAACACAATGTAATACTTATATAGTTAAGCCTTGAATATATCATTAAATGTTGTTATAAACATAGTGTAATACTTGTATAATGGGTTGCATAATTATGCCTAGGCTATGGACCTTGGCAGGCCTAGACACAAACACACCAACGTTACAATGTTAATTCTAATAGCCATGCTTAACAACAAAACAATGTGTTGATCTTAAGATCTATTACAGCCATTTTTTTATAATGAGTAATGATAATGATACACTTTCCAGGTATTTAACTAATGTATTAAGACATAATTAGTCTTGTGACATGAGCATTTTTCGTACATAATAGACATTAGTTTTCCACTTTTATTTTATTTTTTTATTTGTGAAATTCGGGGTACATTAAAAACACCTTCTTGGGTCAATACACCCTAAAATCCCAAGAGATAAGAAAACAAAGGGGAATCATGATGGAAAATGGTAAGTATGGTCGGGAATGATACAATGGATAATTAAGGGATTTCCCAGTAGCAAACCCATTCCCAAAGAAGACCATTTACTAGGGAACACTATCAACCATCATGGTGAAACAGGGCAAAAGGCATAATGTCTAAGCACAAGAATAACCTATTTTTCTTAAAACAACATTTAAGAAACACTCGTGTATTGATGCAAGAACATAATATAATTTTTCTTATGAAGTGTAACAATAATTTTACTTAGTACGAAAGTAATTCACCCATTCTTTTAAGTCCTCAAGTGAGAGGTACTAAACTTAACACATCAATATACATATTAACCTCATCAAAATAATTCATTCCACTTCGAATTAGACTCACAATATACACTGAATTCATACTTCTAACACTTCAATTGGTATCTTGGATATTATCAATTAAACTTTTACCTTTTATCATATGTTTAGTTATCTTATATCAAAGTGTCATTGTCATTTAACACCTATTGAGGAATTCAAATTATAATAGACACCAATTTAGTTCTAAGGTACCAATACATATTACAACCCATCTAAATTCCACTCTACACTATATCCTTAATGTTATAAAATTAAAATCTTATAACATTAAATTCTTCAAGAGTGACAACATTGTTGATTAAGGTTAGTTATCATTGATGTCAACCCTTGAAGAAAGCCCCACAACACAAAGGTTTGGGTAATGGACCCAATATTGTTTGATGTAAATATGACTCATTTTTGTCTTGTCATGGTTGATAAAAAGTAAATATAGATGAACTCCAAATTGGTCCCCTTATGGTGAAATCCCTCACGGGAAGACGCTTTGCGGAGTAAGAGAACCCATGCTTAATTATGGAATAATGAGATGAAGGATGATGAATTAGTTAGGTAACTATCCTATATGGATAGTTCTTGTCATTCCATTTTCGGTGGTATGTGTAAGATCACATAACTCCTCACGGTTAGAGAGTTATGGCCATGAGAAGTTGGAGAACCCATGTTTGGGTAATGGACCCAAATTTGTTTGATGAATAATTGTATGATTTATGATATATTTTCAGATGATACTATTCTATATGGATAGTACATGTCATTCTGTTTCTGGTGGTATGTGAAACGTCACATAACTCCTCACGGTTTGAGAGTTATGGCCTTACGAAGTTGGAGGACCCTCATATGTCATCTAGAAGCCCCAAAAGGTCAAAGTAGTCAAAGTGGTTTAAAATATTTTAAAAGGTGAATAATAAAGTGAAGTAATGAGTGTATTATAATTCAAAGTCAATATGAAATAAAATATTTCAATAATAAATTTAATGGAGAAATTAGAAGTGGTTTAACCCTAAAATATGGAAAGTGGGGCCAAGTGACCTAGAAGATGTTTTTAAGGAAGCTACTTGGAGAGTATAAATAAGAGGCAAGGCTCTCACATTTTAATAACACTTAAGCATATTGAATATATATAGGTATCTAATATAACCAAGGACATCTAAGATGAAATTTTGAGGGAACATGAAGAAAAGAAGGCCAAAATACAAGGAAGGATAAATTCTTTTGATGGTGCTTTTTAAGGTATGTTATTTACAGGTCATCTCACCATTTTCGCTATAAATTTTTTTCTATAATGATTTAGACCCTGAAATTTCTATTCATTGAGAAAACATATCCATGTATCTGTGGTAAAAAATTCAGCTTCTGGGTCATTGTATTTTTGGAGTTACACTACGTGGAAAATAGGGTTTGTGGCTAGTCCTGAAACTAGTCAAAAACAAGTGTTTCATGTAAAAATGTCATAACTTCTTCATAATAGATCCAAATTTAGTGAAACAAAATGTGTTGGCTAGGTTAAAGTCTGTAGTATTCTTTGTAATGTTTTCAAATCAATTCAACAAATATTCCATGCGAGACTCTCTCTATAATGTCTCTCTCTAGAATAAGCCAAAATTCAGCAAGGTATGCCATTTTTGCTATAACTCATTTTATGAGAGGTTCAAAGTAGTGAAACCTGGAGGAATTGCATAAAACACATTAAAGAACATTGTGTATCAGTTTTAGATTTTTATACATTACATGTACAAAGTTATTGTTGCTTTAATTTAGGGTTGTTGACTAATCCAAAACTAGGCATGCAAGACTAAAGAAACGTTTGATGAAAACACTAGTCTCTTGTTCTTAAAGTTAAGGAAGGTTTGTAGGAATGTGATCATATAAAATAGGTCTATTACATAGCTAAAAATCAGATTTGGATGATAAAATTGATGAGGAATTTTAGTTGAGGTACATGTTGAGTACATCATTGAGACAAGCAGTTGATGAGTTGGCACATACATGAGGTGTATAGTTGATGATTTTGGTACATATTGATGAGTCGTAGTTGATTAGTAGTTGAAACATGATTGTTACATGGTTGGATGCACGTTTTTATGGTATAGGTTGATTACAGGTTATTTGGTACATGGTGCATGCTTGAAGCACTTGTTTATTGATTATAGGTTGAGGTACAGGTTGATGCATGGTTGATGGATGATTTAGATTCATTGGTACATGTTTACAATGGTATATCTCATAGTGATAGGTTGACAGTGGTTCCATCATTCTACTTCTAGTTCAAGGTGGCAGGACGGGGCAAGGACAGGTGGTTGTAGCCACCTTCCAGTTGTAGCCGAAGAACATAGGGGTTTGTAGCCTCCTTCTGGTTATAGCTAGAGAATTGGGCAGTTGTAGCTTCCCTAGGGTTGTAGCCTAAGAAACTTGGGGTTTGGAGCCTCCTTCCAGTTGCAGCTGGAAAACAAAGGCAGTTGGTGCTTCCAATGAATGTAATTCTTCAAGACATATATGAAAAAGCATTTTGTAGTTTTCTCCTGATTTGGGTTTCCACGTAAAACACCAGTGTACTATGCATGTGTATGTTTTTTCATTTGTTCATTTCTTATTTACTCTACATTTATTGGATGATAATGCTTCATTGATATAACACTTGGATTATATGGTTAAAAATTATTAAATTTCTCTATTATTTATTCACCCCCCTTCTCAGTAATCCAAGAATTGGTATCAGAGAAGGTTCCTTCAGAAATTAGTTTAACCACTAAAAGGTAGTTCATGGAGAGTACCAACTCATATAAAAATAGAATACCACAGTTTGATGGACAAAAGTATGTTTTTTGGAGCATAAGGATGAAGACATATATACAGGCACAGGGATTTCAAGTTTGGCAATCATGTGTAGATGGATACACAACACTAGTAGTTCCACCAACAAATGACAAAGAAGTAAAACTCAGTGAGAATAATTGAAAAACCACAAATTCACTTTTGAATGGTCTCATTGATATGGTATTCACCAAAGTTGCACACTATAAATTAGCTGAAGATATTTGGGACAAGCTTCAAAATATTTGTGAAGGAGATACAAAAGTCAAAGTAGAAAAGCTTCAGACTTACGGAGGTTAGTTTGAACAACTAAAAATGAAGGAAGATGAAGACATCACACCTTACTTATTACGAGTCGATGAAATGGTGAATGCAATCATAGGATTGGGAGAAGAAATTGAAGAGTTTGTAATTGTTCAAAAGACACTAAGATCTCTTCCTATGAGATTCAACCCTAAGATATCAACACTAGAAGAAATATTGGATTTGGACTCAATAAGAATGGACAAACTACATGAAAGCTTCATAGCATATGAAATGAGAACTGAGAAGGAAAATCTAGATGTAAAGGAAGTAGCCTTCAAGGCATTCGAAAGATCAAAGAAAAAGAAAAAGGAACAAGAAGAATATAGCAGCAGTAGTGATGCCTCGGAAGATGACGAAGAAGTGTCCAAGTTCATCAAAAGACTAAACAAGGGAACCAATGGTAGGTATAGAGGTAAGCTCCCTTTAATTTGTTTTAATTGTGATGGTATTGGTCATTTTGCTAACAATTGTCTACATAAAAAAAAAGAAAAATGATGAAGTTTACTCAAAAGGAAAACACACATATAAGGAAAAAGAACTACAAAGAAAGTTTTCAATAAAAGCTTATACACCAAAGAAGACATCTCATTATCAAATGAAGATTAAGTCAGTGACAATGAGACAGGAAGAGTTTCATTTATGGAAGTAAAAGACTCTCACAAATAAGACTCCGAAGAAGAATGTGAAGAAGTTGAAGAATAAATTGAAGAGGCCGAAGTTGACTATCTAAAAAAATTAATGTGTGCCATAGAAATTATCAAAAGAGAAAAGAAGAAAAACAAGAAACTACAAGCAGAACTAGACAAGAAAAATGACACTCGAGAACTAGAACAAATGATCACAAAATTGAAGGTTCAAATAGAAGAAGATAAAAGAATTGAAGAAGCACTCAAAGAACAATTAGAATAAAAGAACAAGATCATTGAGAACTTGGAAGCAGAGGTTGTCACACTAAGAAATGATATTGAAAAGAAAAATATGTAGAATAGCTTAAAAGTTTTAGATGACATTATCAACAGTCAAAAATCTCATCTTGACAAGTTCAAACTTGGATATAATCAGATAGAAAAGGGATCAAGCTCCAAAACAACAGAGCAAGAAAGAAATCCAAAGAGCTATGCAGAAACAATCAAAGAGGATAGAAAGATATACAAGGAAGATTATAGGGACACTCCTCCACCAAGAAGATTCAGATTTTAGAATCAACAATAGACAGATAGGCCCCAAGAAGAAGAAGGATTCATAAGAGCACCTCCTTTCAGAAGATCTTCCACTACCAGGTTTCAAACTATATTTTTTGGTTTATGTTATGCATGTAATAATTTTGGACATAAAGCTGTGAATTGCAGAGCTAACGATAGGAACGGTAACAACTTTGAGAGTTATACACAAAGGGATTATTCAAGGAGACCTAGTGACACACAAATAATAAGTTACAACAAGTTTGAATCTTTGAGCATTGAAGTGGAATGTTACAAATGTAATAATTTTGGACACATGAACAAGGATTGCAGAATGACAGTCCTTCCTAAAGAACCTCAATAGAATAAGAATAGTCACATACAAGAACCTTAGAAAACAACATGGATAAGAAAGCAAGATCAGTATACCAATGAAGAATTCACAGTCTCTCTACAAGTTAATCGGAAGAAACATGGTTGGTATGTTGATAGTGGATGTTCAAAACATATGACAGGTGATAAAGATAAATTTCTTACATTACGAAATGAAAAAAACTGGATCAGTCTCCTTCAGAAATGATAATTCATCCAACATCATTGGAGAAGACACATACTGAATTGGGAACAAGAATGAAAAGGCACAAAATGTTTTACTCATAGAATATATGAAACATAATCTTCTAAGTGTGAGTCAAATGTGTGACCAAGGTTATAAAATTACTTTTGATTCGGAAAAGTGTGAGATAAGAAAAGAAGGTTCAGGGAAATTTGTCGGTACTGCTACAAGAAAGTCAAACAACATATACGTGTTAAGCGAAATTGGAAATGAAAAGTGTTGTCTAGGAAAGGAAGATGAAAGTTGGCTATGGCATAGAATAATGGGTCACATGCATTTTGATAACCTTGTCAAAGTCAAAAAAAGAGAAGAAGTTAGAGAAATTCCCCAGATCACGAAACCAACCAACACTTTATGCAAGCATTGTCAACAAGGAAAGAAAACAAAGACCAAGTTCAAATCAAAAGAATATTCAACAACAAGACCATTGAAAATTGTGCACATTGATCTAGTTGTACTAACTAAAACAAAGAGATTAAAAGGAAAAAAATACTTTATGTTATTAGTTGATGATTATACAAGAATGACTGTAGTTTTCTTTCTCAAGAACAAGTTAGAAGATTTTGAAAACTTCACAATCTACAAGGAAATGGTTGAAAATAAGATGGATTCAAGAATCAAATGTTTGAGATCTGATAATGGAGGAGATTTCACTTAAAAGAAATTTATGGACTATTGTAGAAGTCATGGAATAAAAAGGCAATTCTTCGTTGCTAGGACACCTCAACATAATGGAGTTGTTGAAAGAAAGAACAGGACAGTACAAGAAATGGCTCAAACAATGCTAATGGATTCCAAATTTACAGATATATTTTGGACATAGGTAGTGCATACGATAGTTCACATTCAAAACAGAGTAATTCTCATAAACAACACTGATAAAACTCCCTACGAGCTATGGAGAGGAAGACCAACAAATGTGAAGCACTTCATAGTTTTTGGAAGCAAATGCTACATTAAAAGAAAAGATGGCGGAATGGAAAAGTTTTACCCTCGTGTGGACAAAGGAATACTTGTTGGTTACTCGAGTACAAGGAAAGCATACAAGTGTTACAATCTAAGAGTGAACAAAGTTGTGGAAAGCATCAACATAACAATTGATGAAACAGGCAGACCAGAATCAAATGAAGAAAAAAAAAAATCAATGGAAATTTTTTTCGAAGAAGAAGATGAAAAAGAAGTAAAAGAGGAAGATGGAGATGAAGAGAATCCGACAGAAGCAGAAGAGAAAGCTCAGAAAGTATCTCCAAAGACACCTATCAAGCGAGTATTGAAGAATCATCCTTCTGATTAGAATATTGGAAACAAAAATGGAGGAGTTGAGACTAGAAGAAAAATCCGTTTACCAGAACAAACACACCTAGCACTCTTATCTACAATTGAACCAAACTATTTTGAAGAAGCCAGCAAGGATGAATTTTGGAATAAGGCCATGGATGAAGAATTGGATCAAATAGAGAAAAATGACACTTGGAAATTGGTTCTAAGACCAAAGAATAAGAATGTGATCAACACAAAATGGGTTTCTAGGAATAAATTGAATGAATATGGACAGGTTACAAGGAACAAATATATAGGTATGTAAAGGATATGCACAGATTGAAGGAATTGACTTTGTAGAGACATTTTCCCCAGTTTCTAAAATGGAAGCAATCCATTTACTTTTAGCTTATGCATGCTCCAAAAATGTTAAAATGTATCAGATGGACGTAAAATCATCTTTTCTGAATGGGGATCTTGAAGAAAAATTCTACATTGAATAACCAGAAGGATTTCAGTTGTCACAGAACACAAACTATGTATGTAAATTAAAGAAGGCCTTGTATAATCTAAAATAGGCTCCTAGAGCATGGTACTCCAGATTGGATAAGTATTTGTAGCAGACAAGGTTCTAAAAAGGAAGTACAAACAACAACCTCTACATCAAGGTAAGTCAGGGTAATATTTTATTAATTGAAGTGTATGTTGATGATATTATTTTTAGTAATGATGATGATAGGTTAAGCCCAAAATTTGCAAAAGACATGTAGAATGAATTTGAAATGTCATTGCTTGGAGAACTATCCTTCTTTCTGGGACTTTAGATATGTCAAAAAAACCAAAGAATTTTTATTTTTCAAACTAAGTATATCATAGAGATACTAAAGAGGTTCGGAATGGAAGATTGCAAACCAATTATCACTCCCATGCAAACCAGTTGTAAGTTGAGCAAAGATGATGATTTGAAGTCTACATATGAGAGGCAATATAGGTCAATGATTGACATCCTACTATATGTGACAACATCTAGACCACGTGTAATGCAAACAGTTGGATAGGTGGCATGCTTTCAAGCAACACCAAAGGAATCACATGTATTAGGAGTAAGGAGGATTTCCAGGTATCTGAAAGGAACAAAAGATTTTGGATTATGGTATCCAAAAGGAAACTATCTATCACTTATTGCCTACACATATGCAGATTGGACAGGTTGTATTGATGACTGACAAAGCACCAGTGGAGCAACGTTCTACTTAGGTGATTGTTTGGTATCATGGCTAAGAAAGAAACAATCATCAGTATCTCTATCTACAACCGAGGCAGAGTATATTGCAATAGAAACATGTTGTACACAGGTTATTTGGATGAAACAAACTTTGACAGATATACAGGTTGAGTATGATGAGCCCATTCCAATATATTTTGATAATACTAGTGCCATCAGTATTTCAAAAAACCCAGTGATACACTCCAAGATGAAACACATTCCAATCAAGTATCACTTTCTGCGGGAGCAGGTTGCAGAAAAGAACATCAGGGTTGAGTATGTGGGCACAAAAGGACAATTGGTAGACATCTTTACAAAACCAATTCCACGGGAAGCCTTTGAATATCTTTGCCAAAGACTTGGAGTTATTTCTACTCCAAAATGAATTCTTTTTTAATGTTTTTTGAATGCTTATATTATATGTCTTAGATGTACACTAGGAAGCACCATAAGAGGACAATTCAGTCAGGGGGAGAAGCCCCAGATGGAAAGATACGTTTTCCATTTATGACAAAGGGGGGAGAGATTTATCAGATACAAAGGATAGAGGAATGGTTCGAGGGGGAGCAGATTTCTCAGATGCACACGAAAAAGGAAAATTTATCAAATACAGAGGACATAGGCATGGTTCCAGGGGGAGCATCAATGATATGATTTCAATATTGCATCAGAGTGTTTCCATCAATGCCAAAGGGGGATATTGTTGATTAAGGTTGGTTCTCATTGATGTCAATCCTTGAAGAAAGCCCCACAACACAAAGGTTTGGGTAATGGACCCAATATTGTTTGATGTAAATATAACTCATTATTGTATTCTCATGGTTGATAAGAAGTAAATATGGATGAACTCCAAAGTGGTCCCCTTATGGTGAAATCTCTCACGGGAAGAAGTTTTGTGGAGTAAGAGAACTCATGCTTAATTTTGGAATAATGAGGTGAGGGACGATGAATTTTTTAGGTAAACTATCCTATATTTATAGTGTTTGTCATTCCATTTTTTATGGTATGTGGAACATCACATAACTCTTGACGGTTAGAGAGTTATGGCCATGAGAAGTTGGAGACCCCGGGTTTGTGTAATGGAACCAAGTTTGTTTGATGGATAACAATATGATTTATGATATATTTTCAGATAATACTATTCTATACGGATATTACATTTCATTCCATTTCTGGTGGTATGTGGAACGTCACATAACTCCTCACGATGTGAGAGTTATGGCCTTACGAAGTTGGAGGACCCTCATATGTCATCTAGAAGCCCCAAAATGTCAAAGTAGTCAAAGTGGTTTAAGAGATGTTAATAGGTAAATAATAAAGTGAAGTAATGAGTGTATTATAATCTAAAGTGAATACAAAATAAACTATTTCAATAATAAATTTAATGGATAAATTAGAAGTGGGTTAACCCTAAAATAAGGAAAGTGGGGCCAAGTGACCTAGAAGATGTTTTTAAGGAAGCTACTTGGATAGTATAAATAAGAGGCAAGGCTGTCTCATTTTAATAACACTTGAGCATATTGAATATCTATAGGTGTCTGAGGTAACCAAGGATATCCAAGCAGAAAATCTGAGGGAAGGTGAAGAAAATAAGGCCGAAATGCAAGGAAGGATAAATTCTTTTGATGGTGATTTCTAAGGTATGTTATTTACAGGTCATCTCACCATTTTCGCTATAATTTTGTTTTTGTAATGATTTCGACCCTGAAATTGCTATGCCATTGAAAAAACATATCTAAGCATATGTGGTAAAAAAATCATCTTGTGGGTCAGTTCATTTTTGGAGTTACACTCCGTGGAAAATAGGGTTTGTGGCTAGTCCTAAAACTAGTCAAAAACAAGTGTTTTGGGTAAAAACATCATAACTTCTTTATAACAGATTCAAATTCAGTGAAACAAAACGTTTTTATTAGGGTACAATCTTTAGTATGTTGTGTAACAGTTTTAGATCAATTAAATAAATATTCCATGTGGGGCACACTCCACAAGGTTGCTCTCTAGAATAAGCTAGAATTCAACAAGGTATGTCATTTTTCCTATAAGTCATTTTCTGAGAGGTTCCAAGTAGTGACACCTAAAGGAATTGCATAAAACACATTGGAGAACATTGTGTATCAGTTTTAGATCTTTATGCATTATATGTACAAAGTTATGATTACTTCAAGTTAGGGTTGTTGACTAATCCAAAACTAAGCATGTGAGACTAAAGAAAAGTTTGATGAAAATGCTAGTCTCTTGTTTTTAAAGTTAAGAAATGTTTGCAGGAATGTGATCAT
>JASDQU010504678.1:19329-39763 GCA_032191745.1 Picea mariana | reverse complement strand
TATATATATATATATATACCACCATGATATCTCAAACAACCAATATTTCGATTATTATTTAACTATGATAATCCATAGGAAACATGATCATACAGTCCCTTAGGAATTGATTTCACTTATATATTCAAAGTCAATCATATTCCTAACAAATGATAACCATAAATATAACATTGACAAAGAATACAAGCTGAGATACATATCTAAAACCCGATGCTGGAATACAAATGGAACAACCACGTTCCACCCAACCATAGAACATAAAAGCCAAGTTCACTTGTCCTACTCACCCTCTAGCCTAACCATGAGTCCATAAGGGAAAACTGAATGATCCTCCTTACCTATAGTCACCATCCATAGATCAAAATATCCTCTGACTCACACTAATAATGCTCATAACATAAAATAGTTTATTTTCCCAACATATTAAGCAACGTCCTACCTCCTCCATATGTTGTTTTTATATACATCCTTGTGCCTAGGTATTTCCTTCCCTCCTTTGGAAATTCGTAGATTTATAAATCTCTTATTTTTAGAGGCTTCTAGTGGTGAAATTCCACATTTTCTACTTGTAAAAATCATCCTTGAGGTAACTCAAACATGTTGCCCACTCATGGAGTTATGGTCAACTATTTTTAACCTCGTTGTTCCATTTGTTTTCCATCATTTAATTTATTAAAAGTTTGTCTTAAACATGTTTCAAATAAAATAGGACAGTTGGGCAAGTCAAATCGTTTCCCAACAGTCATCAAATAATTAATTACAACAATCAAAATTCCAAATTCGAATTTTCCAAAAATGACAAATAATTTCCAAATCTGAATTTTCCAAAAATGGAAATTTATTTCAAAGTTCAATTAGAATTTAATATTCAAAAATTTGAGGATATTACATCCTCTCGCCATTAAGTACAACATTGTCCTCAGTGTTCATTCCTCTCTCAGAATAGGGTTGGCTAAGATTTCCACAAGTCTTCCTCCAATTCTCAATTGGCCTCCTTAGGGCTAAAGTGCTTCCATTGCACTTTTACCTAGGTGATGTCTCTGTTCCATAGTATTGTTTATTTCTTGTCCATATTGTGCATATGTTCTGCTTGGAACTCACCTTGGGGTTCCACCTGCACCATGTTCCAATCAATGATGTGAATAATATTATGAATATACATTTTTAATAAGGAAACATGAAAAACATTATGAACTTTTAAGTTTGCAGGAAGTGCTAGTTGATACGCCATGGGTCCGATTCAAGTTAAAATATCGAAGGGGCCGCAAAACCTGGGCACCAACTTTGAACAATTTACTATCTTTAGAGAGGTCCTCCTTGCTTTGACTTTCAGATATACATGGTCCCCAATTTGAAATTCCTGGTGTCTCCTTTTTAAATCTAAGTAGATTTTATGTCGGTCTTGGGCCTCCTTTAAATTATGTTGTACCCTTTTTACCATTTTCTCCATTTCCTAGAACATTTCCAGGCTCATTATAATCCTATCAACTGGATTATCCCAACTAATCAGGGTTCTACATTTCCTTTCTTATAATGCTTTGAAGGGACTCATCTTGGTTGATGTCTGATAGCCATTATTGTAAGAAAATTCAACTAAGTGTAGGTACTCATCCCACTTAGCCAGTTTTGTTTTCACGTACATTCATAACATGTCTTCCACGATATGATTCGTTCATTCAATTTTCCCATCCATTTGTGGATGGTAGCTTGTGCTGAAATTCAGGTTAGTATCCAATCCTACAAACAATTCCTTCCAAAAATTTGACATAAATTTGACATCTCTATTGGATATCACCATCTTAGGAATTCCATGCAATCTAAATATTTCTTTCATAAAAGTTTCAACAATATTAATTGTTTTATAAGTAGAATTCATAGGTATAAAATGTGCAGATTTGTTAAGTTTATAAGTCACTATGATGCAGACAGTCTCAAAGTCCGCTCACGGGATCATTCTGTCTAGTTCATGAGCCGAAGCGGCTCTTTTGATTCCCACTGGAATCTCTATTAAACCCCAATCCACAGGTCCTTCCTTTTCCTTCACGGCCCCGAACATGACCATGAACAATTTCTCCACAGGAAATGTGATTTCGGGCTTCGGGGTTTCCTAATTCCCGATGACAAGAATCCTCTGTCTTCCCGACCTCCCGAAGGCCGAAATGCCGAAACACCTTTTTTGGCAACTAGCACTAATGGCTAAGTCTTGTCCCACACGACCACTACACATAAAACCACGGCTCTATTTTCGGGGTCGCGCAACCCAAGCGCTCAACCTCTCATCCACTGGACCCCTGAAATGTCGATCCCGAAATGCCGAAATGGCCTTGCCTTTCAGGATTTTTCTCGAAAACCTAGATTGTTGCCACACATCCCCTTGAGATGGAATGTCCACATTCATTTCACGATTTCAAAATTCATAGTTCCTAAATGCGTGGATCTCCTATCTTCAGGATTCATGAAATGCCAAACCCCGATATGCCGATGGACTTTCCTATCGAGATTTTCCCGAAGGCCTTGATTTCTGCCATGTGTCCCTTCAAGATGGATGGTCCACATCCATTTCACAATTTTGGGTTTTCAAACATCGAAATGCCTATGGGGTCTTTCGTTCGAAACTCCCGAAGTTTCGATTCTCGACCTTCGGTATGACGAGATGACATCAGCTGGCCCCNTTTCAAAACGCGCATGCTTCTTGTCCTTAGGATTTGTGATCTGTCGAATCCCGATATGTCGATGGACTCTCCCCTTTCGTGATTTTTTCCGAAGACCTCAATTTCTGCCACGCGTCTCCTAAAGATAGATGGTCCTCAATCATTTCGCGATTTCATGAAATCAAGTGCTGAAATGTCCTGGCATCTTGTCCATTTGATCCCCGAAGTTCCGAACTCCGAAATGCCGACGACTCCCGATCTTCGCCACGTGTCCCAACTGATAGACAGCTAAGATTTGTTTCAGAGTTTTCATCCTGGAGATTCTCAATCCCCTACCCTCAGGACATTCAATATCCCTATTTCTAAAATTGTGATGAAAAATTCCTATCAAGAATTCACTCCCTTATTCATGAAGGCTTAACTCCCTCGCAACTCTATTCAGATCCGACGATTGACGGGTATTCTAAGAAACATCCCACAGTTCAGATCGCTTCCCTTATGTGCTCCTCCTGCTGCTCCCTGGACACAAAAATTTCAACGGTCCATAATCTATCGGCTCATCCAACAGCAGTTGTGCTCCCTCTTGAGCTTTGGCGCTTTCCTCCAATGCTTGGAAGATTTATACAAGACTAAAGGCCTCAACCTTTGCCTTTCCTCTGCGAGCTCCACGAATCTGAGTTCTCGCCTGCACTCTCAATGACACTATTCCTCCTGAGCTTTGTTTTCTCGAATCCTCAAAGGATTCTGATGTATGCACTCCTGCAGAGTCTTCGCGCACTAAAGTGCTATCTCTCCTGAGCTTTATAAACACTCATATCTCTAAGGAAATAAATCCTTCTTCCTTTCTCTTGCAGATGGATAATTTGGATGCCCTCCTGGCTATCCTTCACTCAAGCAACCTCTTGCTGAATTCTTCAGGGTGTTTCGCAACCCTGCGAAGATCCTTCACCTTGGATTCTTCTTCCAATCCAGAACTCAAAGAGTTCTTTTCCTTGTTCATCTCTGCACATTGTCTCAATTCCCCCCTGGCAGAATTATATAGAACTCACAACAGAGTTCTTCCTCCGTGCATGCCTTGCACTAGCTCAATGCCCACCTGGCAGAGCTTTACAGAATTCCTTAGAGATTTATATCTACGACTGTGTTCCTCCTACACAACCTTGCCTTCTGAGGCATTCAACAACCTCACAGGTCTTCTCCTGAGTTGTTGATTTTAGCTATTGTGCCCACTTGGCTCGTCTTTGTCTGAATCCACAGAGTTCAGAAGTGCTTCTGTGCACTGGTATTCAGAGACCGCAGTACTCTGTCACGCCCTCCTGGCATGAAACCTCAAAGACCTCTCACGCTTGAAATCAAACAAAAACCCTGCAAATGCATACGTAACATACATCTACAACATACATTGAACACACAAAGACATTCACACAACAATGACAATATTTTCAGGAAAAACTACTTCTGCTTGTATTTATAAAATGCCTCTTTACAAAAGTGTTTTGAGCACGGACTGTAAACAATGTCTCGGCTCTTATCTACTCTCTCTGCTTCTCTCATCTCTATCATAATACAAAGAAGATCTCCTAATATTTTACATGAGGAGGCTCTTTGAGCTCTTCCCTCCAATCTACCTACCCTATTCAATTACATTGAATGGGTTGTCTAGTCCACCACCTGGATCTAGATCTCAGCCTTACAAACATTAAAGGCCTACCTACTCTAATACCTACACAAAGGCACGACTCCATGGCTCAACAACCTACAACATTAATTGCATTCAAATTCAAAATTGAAGATGAGGGTTGTGCCTCTCTTCAGCCTTGAATGCACACGCTGACATGGTTGGATGGTTGGCTGGATGACATGGAGATATTCTCCTACATCATACTCCTCAGCCAAAAAATTCATGAGCTCCTGCTCATGAGCTTCCCATCTCAGTTGTTCCTCTTGGATCCCAAACAAATTTTTGGAGCCTCCTTGCCCCATCTCTCTGTTGTTGTTGCTACTGCTTCTACTACTGCACTGTTGCTGCATTTCTACCCAGCTTCTCCTTGCTGGCAGTCTCTGCTGACTCTACCATCAGCCTTCTGATGTCTTCTATCACCTCATCCAGCTGCTGAAATGGTTGGCCTTATTCATGCAGTCTCCTCAGCTGCATTTTCTTTATGCAGATGGATAGATCATCATGATCTCCCATGTCATCCTCTTCATCTGCTTCCAACCTCACCTATTTGATGTGCACGCTTTGCACCTTCACCCTTCTCTCCAAGGATTCAATTTGTTCATACAGATCAGCAAAGCTAATGTTGTCTGCCTCTTCCTCTTCTTCTTCTGCAAACTCCCAGGTTGCAGTCTTTTCAGTCTCCTAGCTAAAAATATTGAGCCATTCCTCGAAATTCTCATCATCCTCTTTTTCATCTACTTGGGTAGCTTCCAAAGTCTACGCCAATTCTTCTTCCCTGACAGTCACAGTCGGTTGCCCTTCTTGTACTATTGCTGCATCTGTAACACAGATTTCTGCCTCCTTTTGGGAAAATGGTAGGAATATCTGAATTCCCCCAATCATTAGAATATTTCTTCGATCTTCCCCTTCTGTCAGCTACATCTGTTGATCCAAACTCACCTATGAGTTTATGAGACTCTCATATAGTCTCATTTCTTCATCCCTGCCCACCTGGCAATATGGGATTTTCCTATTGCTTCCTTGGCAGACTATGAGATCAACCGATCCCATATTCATTAGCACCTCTTGCTGAATTGAACTCACCTCTGAGTCCATGATACTTTCAGACAGTCTCCTATTCTTATCTCTGTCCACCTGGAAATTTGAGATGCTCCCACTGCCCTCCTGGCAGTCTCTGAGATCCCACAGCGACCTCATTTCATTGCCCAGCTAGCAATGTGAAATTCCTTGGTTGTCCTCCTGACAGTCCCTGAGATCTTCATCTGATCTCAAATCCTTTCCCACCTGGAAATTTGGAGTTTCTTCTCTACCCTCCTATCATTTCTTGAGATCTCCAGCTGATCCCATTTCATTCTCTTCACTGAGAATTTTCCCAATCTCTGGTTCACATATATGAACCATCTCCTCAGTTCCATCAAGGTTTTCAGTATGCCTCAACCATCCTCTTAACAGCCTACGCTGTCTTATAGCCATCAACTCCTTCACTGGCCAATTTAGCTTTGTCTTCATGGGCCATTCATATACCCATCTTGACCTGGTATTATGCTGCATCTGCAGTTCAAGCTCTTCTATTCTTTCCCTGATGTCGGTAAGTTCTTTCCCCCTTTCAGCTGTGCTCATTAGCTCTGGGCTTTTCTTTCTAGCGTATCTTTGGCCTTCAGTAGCCATATCACTGTCTCCATATACTCTCCTGGAAAACCTATTGCTCATCGGCAAGCGATCATCTACAAAGTCCCGAGCACTCTATCTCCTTTTGTCTTCTCCCTTTGCTTGAAATATACAAACAGAGTTCTCGCTCTGCTACCACTCAATGTGTATCAGAGTGCTCTTTCACCTCCAGCTTCCCTTGTCTGAAATCTATAGACAAGATTCAAAGCTTTGATACAACTTGATGTGTATCAGAGTGCTCTTTCACATCCAGCATTCCTTGCCTGAAATCTATAGACAAGATTCAAAGCTTTGATACCAACTGATGCAGACACACTCGAAGTTTGCTCACAAGATCATTTTGTCTAGTTCATGAGTCGAAGCGGCTCTTTCGATTCCCACTGGAATATTTGTTAAACCCTAATAAACAGGTCCTTCCTTTTCCTTCACGGCCTCGAACACGACCATGAACAATTTCTCCATAGCAAATGTGATTTCAAGCTTCGGGGTTTCCTAATTCCCGATGACAAGAATCCTCTATCTTCTCGACCTCCCGAACGTCGAATCTCCAAAATGCCAAAACACCTTTTTCGGCGACTAGCCCTAAGGGATAAGTGATGGGCCACATGACCACTACAAATAAAACCATGGCTCTATTTTTTGGGTCGCACAACCCAAGCGCTCAATCTCTCATCCACTCGACCCCCAAAATGTCGATCCCGAAATGTCAAAATGGCCTTGCCTTTCAGGATTTTCCATGAAAACCTATATTGTTGCCACGCATCCCCTCGATATGGATGGTCCACATTCATTTCATGATTTCGAACTTCATGGTTCCAAAATTCCTAGATCTCCTATCTTCAGGATTCACGAAATGACGAACCCCGATATGCCGATGGACTTTCCTATCGGGATTTTCCCAAAGGCCTCGATTTTTGCCATGCGTCCCTTCAATATGGATAGTCCACATCCATTTCGCGATTTTAAGTTTTCAAACACCAAAATTCCTATGGGTTCTTTCCCTCAAAACTCCCGAAGTTCTGATTCCCAACCTCCGATATGAGGAGATGATGTCATCTCGCCCCACAACGGAGCTTTCCATCTTGTCAAGGTTTCGGACTTCGCAGTTCTGAAATGCGCGTGCTTCTTGTCCTCAGGATTCGTGATCTATCGAATCTCGATATGCCGATGGACTCTCCCCTTTCAGGATTTTTTCCGAAGGCCTCAATTTCTGCCACACATCCCCTCAAGATGGACAGTCCTCAATCATTTCGTGATTTCACGAAATCAAGTGCCGAAATGTCTCGGCACTTTGTCCCTTTGATCCCTGAAGTTCTGAACTCTGAAATGCCAATGGCTCTCGATCTCTGCCACGTGTCCCAACTGATGGATGACTCAGATCTATTTCAGGGTTTTCATCCTGGAGATTCCCAATCTTCTGCCCTCAGGACTTCCGATATCCCGATTTCTGAAATCCCAATGACAAATACCTGTCGGGACTTCACTCCCCTGTTCATGAAGGCATAACTCCCTGCAACTCCCTTCATATCTGATGACTGATGGGTATTCTAAGAAATATCCGATGGTTCAGATCATTTCTCCTGTGCGCTCCTCGTACTGCTCCTTGGACATAGAAATTTCAATGGTCTAGAATCTATCGTCTCATCCAATGGCAGCTGTGCTCCCTCCTGAGATTTGGTGCTTTCTTTCGATGCTTGGAAGATTTCTTGATCCAGAATTGGATCCAGAAGCCTGACAGGGCCCAAAAAGGATCAAAATGAAAGTTCTTGGAATCTGATGAAACTAGTGCCATTGCTTCCGTCTCTTCTTCCTCATTCTGACCATATATTTACTTCGTCAAATGGGCTTCGTATGCGAAAGATATCGCATTCTTTCCAAAAAACCAAACAGGCAAAAAAAAAAGGGGATGACTGTACAGTCCATACATTGCCATGTGGCAGGATGACTGTATAGGTCATACAACCATACAGCTGACATGGTAACTTCTGAAGACGACATGTGGCAGGTGATGTGGCGTATAATAGACAATTTTACCAGTCATAGGGTGACACGTGTCATCACTGTAAGGGTGACACGTGGCACAGGCTGACGTGACAAACACATGGCAAGGCTGACAGGGAAGTGACTGGGAAGGTATGGTGACAGGTGGCAGGCATGTGGACGAGTCATCATTTGACACTTGGCATTCTTCTCTTGGTTGTTGAGGTTCCACGTGGCCCAGTCATGGGCTTCCACGTGGCACCCTGTGGTTGGTTAGTGGTCTATGTAAAATTATATGGTTTCACCGGGGTCAAACCCCCAACCTCTCCTCCAGACTATGGACGGGAAGCACCAGGATAACCACCCAGGCCACTAGTGTTTCTTATTATGTATGTGGCAATGTTTATATTTAAATTTGAACAAAGTTCCAGTTGGGGTCGGAAAGGGCTAGGGCTTAGCCCCAGCCCGGGGTCTATTCACACGACATGTAACCAGGAGTGCGGAGGTTTAACGCAGCAGGGGTCACAATGGAGACCAGCCTTCAGATCCTGGGCATATCCCATAGGACCAGGAGCTGTCCACCATTTTTGGCGTGGGAGGTTATATATGATAGTCGTGGACCTATGCAAGCGCCCCACCACCAGGAGCGAGCATCGGGTATGGGTCAGCGCTGAGCCCTTTAGGCTGGCGCTTGGCCACATGTCCATTCATACGACCAAGTTTAGGGGCACACGCATAGTCTAAGGGGGGTAGGCCCTAATTTTAAACAAAAGTGGGTTTTTTGTTTAAGTTTGGGATTTTATTTGATTTTAATGCCTGTATTAATGGATTTTGGTCATTTTTGGGAGATATTGGGCATTTTTGGAGTCCAAATTTTGGGAGGAAGTTGGGGATGGATAACCAAATTTAGATCTATAAAAACCAAGCATGTTTGAGGCCATGGAGGATGGTCAAAGAATATTTATGCTGAAGGGAAGCCAAGCCAAAGCCATTTTTATGCAGGGAAGCTATTGAGGAGCAGACACTTGCAGGCCATTTCTAGGAGCTCTGGATTTCCGTTTTGCGTGCCATTTTCTTTGCAGGGTTCTACAGATCTAGAAGAACATGACTAGATCAGTCTTGTAGCCAATTGGCACTGCTACAATGTACTTTTTAGTTTTTGAACAGAAATAAAGAAGCCTCCCCCACAGAGACAAAGGCCCGGAGACGTAGGCAAAGTTGTGCCAAACTCCATTATCAATTCTCATGTTATGGTTTTAATATCTATTATTTCATTTTAGATTTGCATATGTGTATATGGTTGTCATAATTCCTCTCTTTTCCTCATTCTTTCATTAATCTTCTCAATTGGATAATTAACACATGCAAAATTAAAACTCAACCATAGTCATTAAAAGATCCTACGGATCAAGTGGTATTAGAGCTAGTTGATGTTTGGATTTGAGTTTTTCATGTTAACCAGGGAAAAGCTACAGCATGGTGAAGGTGAACTTGTTGCAGAGAATCCATTAATTAGATTGATAAAGAGAGCTTCTCATAGCGATAAGATGGCATCGGAAGAAGGGATTTCTCAGGATGAGAAAGAGTTCCCGAAAACATTCCTTGCTATGTCGGAGATGGTGAATGTTTTGTACAAGGATTACCTAGAACGAAAGAGACCAGTTTTGGGTGAATCTTCAAAGGGAAAAAGTGAAGAGGAAGAGGGTCATCCTCAAATTCCTCCTTCACCTCCATCATCACCTCCTTCTTCTCCTTCTTCTTCAAGTTCAAGTTTTAAATCTAATGGAAATAAACATGTTTATAAGAATAATAATGAAATGCCATTGTTAAAAATTGATGTTAAATTTGAGTTGCCAATATATGATGGTGAAGTAAATGCAAAAAAACTTGACAATTGAATCAGGAAGATGGAGGTATACTGCAGTGTGCAACAGATCAAAGATCAGGCCACACAAATTAAGTTGGCATCTTGGAGGCTTGTAGGTACAGATCTCATATGGTGGCAAAGGAAGATGCAAAAGGGAACACAATAAGTGGGTAATGTATTTCCATCATGGAAGAGTTTCATTTATGCACTTAGGAAACAATTCTATCCTTTGGGTTATAAAGAAAAAGCATTAATTGAATGGCAATCTTTAAAACTAAGAAAAGGACAAAGAGTGCAAGAATACATCGATGGATTTCGAAAAATGGCATAAATGTTAGATATCCCTTTACAAACACAAGAAACTCTTATGAAGTATATAGGAGGTTTACCTGTGCATATTAGAAACATTGTTTTCATGTTTGGACCCACTCACCTTGATGATGTTTATGTTCAATCAACGTATATTGAAGCAGGGAAAGCAAGTGTGTCAGGGGAATCATCGTCTTCAAGGAAGGAGGACAAGAGGAAAAGGCATGGCAAGAATGAAAATGTAGTGACAAGGAAGGAAGGAAATCCCTCTTGCAAGAATTGCAAGAAAGAGGGACATGATGAGGAAAGATGTTGGCAGTTGCATCCCGAGAAGAGGCCAAAATGGTTTAAGGAAAAGAAGGGAACTCAAACAGTGGAAACGACAACAAAACCCACAGACTTGGGATCGGATTCAGGTGATGAATCAAAGATTTCATTAGTTGGTATGACAGGTAAAATTGGTGAAGAAATTGATTGTAGAAGCAATTTTCTTCATATAAGGGTAATCATACGACACACTAAGATAGACACATTAATCGATAGTGGATCTCAATCTAATCTAATCTCAGAAGAATTGGTTAAGCAATTGGGGTTAAAAACACAACTTCATCACAAGCCTTAGACACTTAAATGGATAAGCGATCATCATCAAATGCACATAACAAAGCAGTGCACAATCAAATTTGCAATTTCATCTAAGTATGTGGACGAAGTAACATGTGATGTAGTGTCATTAAGAGAATGTGGAATAGTCTTAGGTAGTCCATATTTATATGATCGTAAGGCAATATTCTACAGGACAAGGAATCAATATCAATTCACTAAAGCAGGTCAAGCTTATGTGGTTCATGCTCATCATGTTAAAGAAACTAAAAAACTTCAAACAATGGAACAATTAAACAAGGCAGTGCAAGCAAGCAACAAACCAATAATTGTTTCAAATGAAGTAATCGATATTAAGCAAGAACAAGAAATGATTATTGAATGGAAAATCAATCATAAGTTGCTTCAAGATAAGCTCATGTCGTGCAAATATTTCAAGTATATCAGCTCATTTGCAGTCGTCTTTTTTATTCTATCATTAGTAATGTTGTCTACATGGATGATAGTGGCTTCAGTAAGATGTAACATGGTTCAAATGGCTAACAATCAATTGTCAGTTGTCAAGATTGTGTTACAGTTGATGTTGATGAGACAGGTGCACAGGACAGAGTTTAGAGACAAAGGAAAAGCCGGGTGGCCTATCCCGAGCTTGTTGACTGGTCAGTGACCTTTTGGGGACCAAAAGGTCTTTTAGTGGGGAGGTGTGATCCAGAATTGGATCCAGAAGCCTGACAGGGCCCAAAAATGCTAAAAAATGAAAATGCTTGGAATCCAATGAAACTAGCATCGTTGCGTCCATCTCGTCTTCCTGATTCCGGCCATATATTTACTTTGTCAAACGAGCTTCGTATGTGAAAGATATCGTGTTTTGTACGAAAACCCAAATAGGCAAAAAAAAGGGGGATGACTGTACATTTCGTACAGTGCCATGTGGCAGGTTGACTATACAGGTCGTACGCCTGTACAGCTGACATGGCAACTCTTGAAGATTACATGTGGCAGGTGATGTTGTCTACGACAGATAATTGTACCAGTTAGAGGGTGACATGTGTCACCACTGTAAGGGTGACACGTGGCACAGGCTGACATGGCAAACGCATGGCAAGGCTGACAAGGCAGTGACTGGCCAGGTACGGTGACAAGTGGCAGGCACATGGATGAGTCAGTGTTCAACACTTGGCATTCTTCCCTTGGTTTTTGAGGTTCCATGTGGCACCTTGTGGTTGGTTCGTGGTTTCTGTAAAATTATATGGTTTCCCCGGGGTCGAACCCTCGAACTCTCCTCCGGACTATGGACTAGCAGCACCGGGCTAACCACCTGGGACACTGGTGTTTCTTATTATGTATGTGGCAATGTTTATATTTAAATTTGAACAAATTTCCAGTCAGGGTCAGAAAGGGCTGGGGCTTAACCCCAGCTCGGGGTCTATTCACATGACATGTAACTAGGAGCGCGGAGGTTTAACGTACCGGGGGTCACGATAGGGACTAGCCCTCGGATCCCGGGTGGATCCCATATGACCAGGAGATGTCCACCATTTTGGGCATGGGAGGTTATAGATGATAGTCGTGGACCTATGCAAGCGCCCCATGACGAGGAGCTAGCGCCAGGTATGGGCCAGTGCTCAGCTCGTTAGGATGGTGCTTGGCCACATGTCCATTCATACGACCAAGTTTAGGGGTGCGCATATAGTCTAAGGGGGCTAGGCCGTAATTTTAAACAAAAGTGGGTTTTTTGTTTAAGTTTTGGATTTTATTTGATTTTAATGTCTATATTAATGGATTTTGGTCATTTTTGGGAGATATTGGGCATTTTTGGATCCCAAATTTTGGGAGAAAGTTGGGGATGGATAACCAACTTCATATCTATAAAAACTAGGCCTGTTTGAGGCCATGGAGGACGGTCAGAGAAGATTTATGCTAAAGGGAAGCCAAGCCAAAGCCATTTATATGTAGGGAAGCTATTGAGGAGCAAACGCTTGTGGGCCATTTCTTGGAGCTCCGAACGTCTATTTTGCGTGTTGTTTTCTTTGCAGGGTATTAGAGATCTAGAAGAACATGACCAGATCAGTCTTGTAGCCAATTGGAACTGCTACGATGTAATTTTGAGCTTTTGAATAGAAATAAAGAAGCCTCCCCCACAGAGACAAATGCCTGGAGACGTAAGCAAAGTTGTGTTGAACTCCATTATCAATTCTTGTGTTATGGTTTTGTTGTCTATTATTTCATTTCAGATCAGCATATGTGTATATGGATGTCATAATTCCTCTCTTTTCCTCATTCTTTGATTAAGCTTCTCAATTGGATATTTAACACATGCAAAATTAAAACTCAACCATAGTCATTAAAATATCCTGTGGATCATTTCTCCAAGACTAAAGGCCTTCAACTTTGCCATTCCTCTGTGAGCTCCATGAATCTGATTCCTCACCTGCGCTCTAAATGATGTTGTTTCTCCTAAGCTTTGTTTTCTCAAATCCTCAAAGGATTTTGATGTGTGCACTCTTGCAGAGTCTTCACGCACTAAAGTTTTATCTCTCCTGAGCTTTATAAACACTCATATCTCTAAGGAAATAAATCGTTCTTCCTTTCTCCTGTAGATGGAGAATTTGGATTCCCTCCTGACAATACTTCACTCAAGCAACCTCTTGCTGAATTCTTCAGGGTGTTCAACAACCCTGCAAAGATCCTTCACCTTGGATTCTTCTTCCAATCCAAAACTCAAAGATTTATTTTCCTTGTGCCTATCTGCACATTGTCTCAATGCCCTCCTCGCAGAGTTATACAGAACTCACAACAGAGTTGTTCCTCTATGCACGCCTTGCACTGGCTCAATGCCCACCTAGCAGAGCTTTACAGAACTCCTCAGAGATTTCTATCTGCAACTATGTTCCTCCTACACATCCTTGCCTCCTGAGGCATTCAACAACCTCACAAGTCTTCTCCTGAGTTGTTGATTTCAGCTATTGTGCCCACTTGGCACGTCTTTGTTTGAATCCACAGAGTTCAGAAGTGCTTATGTACACTGGTATTCAGAGACCACAGTACTCTGTCATGCCCTCCTAGCATGAAACCTCAAAGACCTCTCGAACCTGAAATCAAACAAAATCCCTGCAAATGCATACCTAACATACATCTACAACAAACATTGAACACACAAAGACATTCACACAACACAGACAATATTTTCAGGAAAAACTGCTTATNCCACCATCTGGATCTAGATCTTATCCTTACAAACATTAAAGGCCTACCTACTCTAATGCCCGCACAAAGGCATGGCTCCATGGCTCAACAACCTACAACATTAATTACATTCAAATTCAAAATTGAAGATGAGGGTTGTGCCTCTCTTCAGCCTTGAATGCACACACTTACATGGCTGGTTGGCTGGCTGGCTGACCTGGAGAGATGCTCCTGCATCACACTACCATAATCAAGTCATTTTTCTTTTGAGTCTTCGGAAAAACTGTGATGAAGTCCAATGAGATAATCTCTCACTTCCATTCTAGTATAGGTAGAGATTGTAGCAGACTGGATGGATGATAATGTTGAAACTTTACCTGTTCATAGTCTAACCATTTAGATAAATATTCAATTGTTTTACTCTTCATGTTAGACCAATAAAACAATTTTCTTAAGGATGATATCATTTTTTGGTATCCTAGATGACCATAATATGACCTTTTGTGAAATTATTCAAGAATTGTTGATTTTAAATCAGTAGAATTAGGTACATACAACCTGTTTTTGAACCTTAGAAGTCAATTTTTATTTAAACTAAGATGTGTTTTGCTCAGTTTTTCTACATTTTCTTGCAATTTTCTTGTTGTTTTGATGTATTTTTCATCAATATTGTTTGCATATTTTATTCTTTGTTTGATGTCGTTTTCTTCTTTGCTAACACTTATCTCATAAAGTTCGTTATTCCTCCGACTTAGAGCATATGAAACTTTGTTTTCTTTACCTTTGATGTGTCATACTTCAAAATCAAATTCACTTAAAAAGGATAGCAATCTCACTTTCCTTGCATTGATATCTAGTTGATTGAATAAAAAATTTACACCACTGTTGTCGGTTAGTAGTAGAAACCTTCTCCCCATTAAATAATGTCACCACATTTTTAGAGCAGGAATTATGACTGCTAATTCAAAATCATGTGTAACGTAATTTCGTTCATGTTCTTTCAATTTATGTGATTCGTAATAGATGACGTGTCCATCTTGTGTTTGGACTGCTCCCAATCCTTCTTTGTTTGCATCCACGCAAACTGTAAAATATTTATTGGGATACGTTACCCTTAGGATAGGTGTTGTAGTTAATAGACTTTTTAATTTATCAAATCTATCCTGACACTTTTTGACCAAGTAAATCTTATTCCCTTTTTTCTGTAGGGATGTAATTGGATACGTGATCTTAGAAAACCCTTCGATAAATCTTTGGTAATAACCGGTAATTCCCATTAATGATATGATGTATGCTACATCCTTAGGGATAGTCCATTCTGTAATGGATTTTACCTTTTCTTGATCAACTGCAATACCATCTTTGGATATCACATGTCCTAGGTACTATATCTTTCTTTGGTAGAAGTCACACTTATCAAGCTCCACATACAAATTATATTTCCTTAAGGTCTGCAATAATATCTTCAAATGTTATTCATGTTCTTATTCCGTTTTTTAGTAAACTAAAATATCATCGATAAACACCAACACAAATTTATCCAGATATTGACTAAATATACTATTCATCAAATACATAAAGGTTCTTGGTTCATTAGTAAGACTGAACAAAATTACGACAAACTGATAGTGTTCGTAACATGTTCTAAATGTTGTTTTATTTATGTCTCAATCTTTTATTCCAGCTTTGTGATAACCAGAGCTTAAATCTAACTTAGAGAAGATCCTTGCTCCTCCAAATTGGTCAAATAGGTCGTTAATTCTGGGTAAAGGATACTTATTCTTGATCTTCATCTGATTTAGTTGTCGATAGTCAATGCACAGTCTCAAGATCCCATCTTTTTTTTTAACGAAGAGAATCGGTGATCCCTAAGGTGAGACACTTGGTTTGATATATTATTTATCTAACAGTTCTTGTAGATGAATTTTCATTTCCTTAGATATCGGGTCAGATCCAGGTAGTAGATCGATAGAGAAATCTATCTCTCTTCTTGGAGGTAGTTCTCGTATTTCATTGACAAATACATATCTAAACCCATGTAGGACTGAAAAGTACTCTAAACTAGGTTTGCTTTTCTTTTCTAACAGATTAGTTACCTGAACAACATAAAATTGGAAACTTTTGTTCATACATTTCTTAAACTGCATGGTTGATATCTGCCTAACCGAAATTAGTTTTTTGATCCCTTGTATCGTCGTAACTGTTTTGTTTTCTTCTCTGTAAATAATTGACTTTTTGTAACAATTTAATATTACTTTATGTTTCTCTAACCAGTCCATTCCAATGATTAAATCGTAAGATCCCAAAGGTAAAATGTTCAGGTCTAACATTGAACTTTGACAGTCTATCCTGAGTTACATTCAGGAATAAAATTTGTTACCTTTCTCTTGGTCCTTGTTGCTAATTGTACTAACCAGAAATTAGCATGCTTTAATTTATTGATCTTGTTTAATTCAACTAAACCAGGAGTGGCATAACACAAAATATCTCCTGGGTCAATTAATATGGAAATGTGGTTATCATGAATTTTACCTTCAACCTCCACGATATTGGATTGATGATCAAGTTTCATGCCATCCATAGTTGCATTAATTTTGTGCATGCTTCTAACCATATCTCCTATTGTCGAAGCTTCTTACTGGTTATGAATTGATGTTCTTGACGTGGAAATTAAGCATAGACAATTTATCCTCAACTGAGGTTCTCCACACTCCCAACACTTCAATACTTCTCTCGGGTTGTCCCCAACTTTCTTGACTCTGAAGTTAAATGGCCTACCTAACCCTTGATCTCTCTAGGTGTTTGAATTATAGTCCTTATTTTTGAAACTTTTTTCCATATTACGAAAAGGGATTTGTTTGAACCCTTTATTTCGTTGATTCATTATGCCCTTTTTCTTGTCCTTCCATGCCTTTGGAATTTTAGACCTCTATTTGTAATCATCATATCACATTAGATCCTTTCTAAACACATCATTTAATGTCTTGGGATTTTCAAATTCAATTATCTCTTTATACGACTGTGGTAGACACATTAAGAATCGTTGTATCTTTGCTGTGTCTTCCTTGATGTATGGTACAGATATTCATGGTTCTAGAAATTTATTTATCAGATCGTCCATGGTCGTTTGTCTGACTCTTAGCTCGTAGAATTCATTAGTATTTCTTTCATAATAAATTTCTAAAAAATATTTCTTCCTGAAATATTTCTTAAAATCTGACCATTCCATTTGTTTCTCCTTCAATCCCTTAGTCAATTTCAGGTCTTGCCACTAGATACTTGTCTTTCTCTTCAGGTTGTAAATAGCGATTCCGATTTTCATATTACTAGAGTAGTTGTAAATATGTAAGTATTTCTTTATATATAGTAACCATGTTTCAGCCTCTTCACCCATCCTTGATTCTCCATCAAAGGTGGACAATTTTATTTTCTTGAATTCACCTTCCACGTGATCTACTTGTTTTCTTTTTATTCCTATAGTTGTTTTGTTTCCTGTCATGTGTGCGTCTTCAAACGAGCTATCCTTATTTTTTGTTTCATGACCATATTTTTTAGAGGACGTTTTGTTGACTTATTCCACTTTTTCATTGTTCTTTGGGATCCTCTTGGTTACTTTACTGTGTAGAAACATTTCATTTATTTCTGACTGGTCTTCCCATTCCTTTTTCACTTTTTTTTATATGTTTTAAACACTTGTAATTACACGATGAGGTTCTTCATTGTTTCGAAAACCTGGGTGGTTGAACTTCCCTTGTCATTATGATCTGGTTCTTTAGGAAGTCCTTGATTTGGATTCTCCTTGGGTATGATTTATGCTTCATTTCGTGTTGACATTATCACAACAAACCAACAATTTTCTTGTTTGTAACAGTGAACATATTTGTTAGTTTTTCTTCATCATTAATAAAAGAATTAAAATAATTTTGGCCTTTCCCTGGGGTCCAAGTATTGTAACCTTTAGCTCTGAGACCATATGTAATTTACCCCAAATTTCTCTAGCATTTATTTTTTATTTTTTTTATTTTTAAATGTAACCGTTACATCTAAAAACGAATGTACAACAATTTTTGTTAGCTAGAACCACAATATACCATTTTGGTATTAGGAATGATTTTAAGCATGGAAATTTATTTTAAAATGTGGAAACCTTGGTGAATCTTACTAATCCTTCATATGAAAACTATAAATGTTTGGCGATATTTTTGTAAAAATATTCAAATTTCTAAGGATTTTATATAGTTTTTATAAAATTTTGGCAATTTTTAAGGTACAATAATTTTATACTATAGAATTTGGGTGAATCGTTTTTTAAATAGTGAATCTCTTTTTTGGAAAAACCATGGAAAATTAGCCCATGAGCGAAATTTGGCCTCTAAAATCATCCATGTTTAGTATTATATGCACAATTTTTACTTTTATGGTCACCAAAAATATCCTGTCTGACTTCTTGTGATATAAGCTGCTCGATCCTCAAATATGGATGAATATCTAGAATCCTATTTCAGGGATCTTTCTAATGACTGCTTCCTTTCTCAATTAAGAGCTTTGAGAAGGAATATATGATCCTTTAAAACTTGTTCTTTTTATCTGATGCATTCCTTGTGCAGTTGATCTCTTTTTTCTAAGCTAATGGCTCTCTTAGATCTTTGCTGGACCCTATCAAAAAGTTATCAGGTCTTCAATACCTCTTTTGATGTAGGTTCAAACTAGACAAAACCCATGGGATTCGTTCCTAAGCCCTTTTCCCTTCTTTAACATAGTTTTCAGGAACTAGCCCTTTTTCTTCATCCCTCAATTGCATGTGACCATAGGATGTGACCTAGTGCTATTATATAGGTGCTTATCTGGAGTCTTGAGAGCTTCAAGGCTCCATAACTTCGACTTCTAAAGATATTTCTACTTCATTCCTTATTTCTCCCGAACATTGAATTTGAAAAGTTCCCGAAGTGGGGTGGTTCAACGATCCATGACTTCCTCAATAAACGACGATTGGGATTTATTACGAAAATATGAGCTTCATAAGTTCTAGATTGTCCATAGTCTCAAACCTTTTGGAGTGCCCAGTATCCAGATTGTGGTATCAGTTTCCACGTACCTTCTCTCGATCAAAGGTTGAGATTAACTACAGCTTCCGGGAGTTCTCGACTCAACACAACTGCAACACAATTCCTCCAGAGTACGAAGTCTCTTGAGCTTGGGATCAGGCGCCATGTGTCCACTAGAACCCACGGTCTATGTTCTTGAACTAATAAATATTGTAAACATCACATCAACTTTAACACTTTTCAAATTGTGGGGACATGGGTTGGCAGTTTTGGATTAACCCACTGATCATTATGCAATTGTCCCCACACTGACATGTACCCCTTCTAGGAAACTGTGGTTTGGATTGTGGGACCACCCTGTAGAATTATCTTCCACGCAACTTCAATTTCCACAATGCCTCCCGACCATCTATCTTTATAGATTGTGATCAAAGTTAATACAGCCTCGACCTAGCTAACTTCTTCGCCAAGTTTAACTACCTTGTGCCGCCACCCAGAGATCTTTGCATCAAAGATAAACTGTTAGATGAATTCAAGGTTCTTGAGTTTTATTTGGTTAATATAATTTCGGGAGAATTGAGAACTGGGAATGGATAATCCAAATTTTTGAAGGACGAAATGAATCTAGAACATTGATATAGATCTGATCACATTCGTTAGATCTAGGAGGAGGATATGTGTCATGATGGGAGATCTATGTCAGTAAACCATGTCATCAAGGACATGTGGCACAATCAAATGATGACAAGTGTCTAGATGGAATTGGAATTTCAGGTACGTGTATGTCAAAAATATATGTGACACATGGAATCCACTCGGTGAATGACAAGTCAATAGTGACATCACCAAGTTACGTCACTTCAGGAGTATGTACTTCGGGGAAAACCATTTTTTAACATCATAAATCACTCGAAGCGCTGAAGGCTAAAGTTAATGTTAACCGTTGGTCTAATTCAAAACTCAAGCTAAGTTTTTTCCTTAGCTTATTCTACTATTTGATTTCCACAGAATTAAACTTCTAGCACAGTTACTAAACCCTCATTTTGTTTCCTTTGCAGGTTATGCAAGTCGATGTAATCAGATGAAGGAAGCATCTTACTTCCAAAGGGATTCGAGTTCCATGTCCTTCCTTGACCGATATATGCACGCATTAATCTTCAACTACATATGTAATTTTGTAGAGACTTTCCTAGGGTTCTGTTTACAATACAAAAGGATGTGGAATTCTTGATTTGTGGTACTATAAATGTAAAGTTTGAACATGATTCATTTGAATACGACAATTCTTTTTGCAAGACACTTTGTAGTCTACTGAATCAGTAACTTTCTTTGGTAATAGATAATATAAAGAATATATTCAGACTGTTATCCTTTTATCTATTTTTACATGTTATCAAATTGATAATAACCCATTTAAGTTTATTCCTTATTGCACCATTTCTCT
>JASDQU010504678.1:6841-19229 GCA_032191745.1 Picea mariana | reverse complement strand
ATATATATATATATATATATACGACCATCATATCTCAAACAACCAATATTTCCAGTATTATTTAACTATGGTAAGCCATAGGAAACATGATCATACAGTCCCTTAATAATTGATTTAACTTATGTATACACATTCAATCATATTCCTAACAAATTATAACCATAAATATGACATTGAAAAAGAATACAACTTGTTATACATATTTGAAACCTTATGCTGGAATACAAATGAAACAACCATATTCCACTCAACCATAGAACATAACAAACAAGTTCACTTGTCCTGCTCACCCCCTAGCCTAACCATGAGTCCATAAGGGAAAAATGAATGATCCTTCTTAGCTATAGTCACCATGCACAAATCATAAAATCATTTTCCTCTCACTAACTGTGCACATAACAACAAAGAGTTTATTTTCCTAACATACTAAGTAGCGCCCTTCCTCCTCCATATGTTGTTTTTATATCGATACTTGTGCCTAGGTCTTTCCTTCCCTCCTTGGGAAATTCACAGTTTTACAAATACCTGATTTTTAGGGGCTACTAGTGGTCAAATTCTGCATTTGTCACTTGTAAAAATCATCCTTGAGGTAGCTCAAACTTGCTCCCCACTCATGGAGTCATGGTCAGGTATTTTTAACCTCATTGTTCCATTTGTCTTTCAACATTTATTTCTTTTAAAGTTTGTCTTACACATGTGTCAAATAAAAGAGGACAGTTGGGCAAGTCAAATATTTTCCCAACAAGCATCAAATAATTAATTACAACAATCAAAATTCCAAATTTGGATTTTCCATAAATGGCAAATAATTTCCAAATCCAAATTTTCCAAAAATGAAAATTTATTTCAAAGTTCACTTAGAATTTAATATTCTAAAATTTGAGGATATTACAAAAATCAATAGAAATGACCTTCGATTTTTATTCAAGAATAACGTGTGGTTGTAATATTCTTTTTGGATTTCTATGCTCATCCTTCACTTGCTGACATTATAGAAATCTCGCCACATAACTAACGATGTCCACTTTCATTCCTTTCCAAAAGAATAAAAACTTAAGGTCTACCTTCATGTTCATGACTCCCAGATGAGCCATGCACAATGCTCGATCTGCTTCACTAAAGATCAAAATTCTTAATTCGTCGTTAGGATGTACATAAATTCTACCATTAAATATCAACAATCCATTGTCGTCCAATGAGTAACCTTCAAAACTCCATGCCATTATGGTATTTTTTCCAATATTATCCTTAACTTGTTTGTACCAATCATTGTCTATATGTAAAGTTAGAATTTGTAACGACCCTCTGTTAATGTAACCGATTAGATTTTTTTTTGTTGCATTAGGAAATATTCATTACAGTTAATAATGACAACATTGACACATCATACGACATTAATGAAAAATATTAACAAACTAACAACCTGGACGACATAAGAAGGGAAAACATTGCAGTGAATAACGATACATATATCGACGCATTAACACAATAGCCAACAGACCATAAACAATGAATTCTTTTAATAATGACACATCACAGCATAAACCATAAATTGCTCAATTCATCTCAGAAGGAAAACCATCATTTACATCAAGATAATTCATCGTAGTTCTAGGTCTAATATTATCTACTCAATCCATCCTTCAGGTAATGATTAAGCGAAATATGTACAAGGCGGTGCTATATAGAATTTTAGAATCATAAGTGTAATTACAATCAACGAGTCTAAGATAAAGTCACGTATAAGGGATCCATAATAAGATCAATCATCACCAGTCACATAAGGACATCATGTTACCTTACATATCTAACTAAGCATAAAAGGAGATCAACCATGCTTAAACAATACAATGGTTTAACATGCTACCCTTAATCATGTACCCAATTATAAAACTGATAAAATCAAGATAAGTAATAAATAAGAATTCGACAGCTTACATATTCATTAAATAAATTCAAGGAAGACCTTAAATTATTCTTCCATAAATAAGAGTGCATTTATCTTTCTCAAATTCATTAAAGGAATTAAAATTTCCAATCTGCTGAAACAATTAATAGATAATTAGATGTTAAGTTACATTCTAATTTAAGAATCCAAGGAAGAGTTATGGAATGTATTCCAAACCCTGAACCTATGAAAAAATGATTTAGTTTTCAATATGAACCTTAATCTGATCTTCAATCTGGAACCTCATCCATTCCTCCATCCAGACCTTCATTCGATACTCCATCCGACCCTCCAAACGAAACTAAATTTCTAGGAAATTTGATTTTAAAAATTACAGGCAATGAATCAATTTCTGAATGGTTAATCCTTCAGGGAGGGACCAGGAAATGATTGCAAGGTCACTTATGAGGTAAATATATGGTTATATCCCCAACTTCATTCTCGAATTAAAAAAAAAAAACTTCGAAATTAAAATTCAGAAAATTAAAAGTAAACATAACATAATCGCTTAATTAAATTCTGAAATTCTTTTCTAAAAGACAACAAGGATAAAACCACAACTACAGAGTTGAATACTGTGACAGCAAGACTAAAGACAATTTCAAAATATTCTAGAGTTTGGGCAACATAAATTCCTAATTTTGTTTTCCAGGAAATTATCAACAAGGTCTTAAAATTTAATCAACCAAGTGGATATCTCATCATAAGACTTTACCGATAGTAAAATCAGATTATAATACGCCTAGAGTGAGACAACAAATATCAGTTCCAGAACTAAAAACATTATCATGAACTTAATTTAGTCCCTTCAAAAATTTATGTAGGGGCCCAAATAGATCCCAGCAAGCATAAAATTTGGCAAAAATTGGATACACAGTAAATCATTTTTAATACACAGAAGTGGAAACTTCAACTCGGAATTGACTGCACACACAAAAGATTCATTTTTTTTAAACACTGAAATGGAAACTCTCCAACTTGGAATGAATGAATGCACAGTAAATTCATTGTGTGTTGGGAAAGTTTATGAACCCAAAAAATTGTGTAAATATGCAGAGCTCTAACCCTATTAAATGCAAAGTTATTCAAGAATCTCAGAAAATTCTAATGGAGGAAACTAGGAAAAATTTAATTTCTATAGTTAGAGAAAAATCAAGGGAATAAAATCGAGAATAACAAAACAAGATCTAGGCGATTTTAAGTGCCTAAAATAGAGCTAAATCCAGAAACTAAACACTAGGGGGGGGGGATGAGTTCAGAGAGAAATTAAATTGTACCCAGGTGCAAGTTCAAGATTGCACCATGAATTCACCTGGATGGGGTACCACCTGGTCAGGGTCAGAGGACACTTGACACCAGGTATCTAGGGGAGTTATTAACCCAGGTCGTCATCCCAAGGACATTAACTCCCCCATGGCTCACACCATGAGAGGAGTAATGGTAGTGCCCCTGGCTCGAATGGCTAGGTCAATGGACACATGAGTCGACCAGACCAGGCATACCAGGATCGAGTTGACCGTCAACTCAGCTTCAATGGAGGTTTTGGCTATCAACTCAGGATTTGATGGTTTCAAGAGGTCTAAACAGGCTCTCACCCTAGTGTTCTATTCCATTTCTCATTTTCCCTAATGCACTCCTCCTATCCATCTCTTTATCTCTTCCAGCTTTTTCAGAATTACCGCTCTTTGTAACACTTCTTTGTGCACCAGGGACCTCTAACCTAGTTTCGACACCCTCCACTCACCTTTCTCTCTCAGTGACCTAATGCAGGATCATATCCCCGATTTCCTGATTCTCGATTTCATGATGGATGACCTTTCCTTTCAAGAAATTTCCGATTGATTTGATCTCCACCACGTGTCCTCCTATATTGGACGGTCCTGATTTCTCCTCGCGATTTCGTGATTTGATCTGTTCCGGACATCTCGTCTCTAGGCTCCAAGAAATGCCGAACCTTGGTGTGTCAATTGGCTCTCCCGATCTCGCCCACGTGTCTCCTCAAAATGGATGGCTCTGATTGTTTACGGGGTTTTCACCATAAAGAAAACCGATCCCTTGTCCTCAAGATTCGCGATTTACCGAATCTCGATGCACCGATGGACTCTCCCCTTTCGGGATTTTTCCTGAGCCTTCGGATTTATGCCATGTGTCCCCTTAAGATGAATGGTCCTGATTCAACCTCGGGATATCGTGACTTGTGATGCTCTGTTGACACAATTTCTCTGTCAACTTGAAACCCCAGTAGTTGAGATGCTGACGGTTTCCTCGATCTCCGCCATGTGTTCGAATGAATGGATGGCTGTGATCTTTTTGGGATTTCGTGACTTTCACTGTGGAGTGTCGTGACCTTTTGTCAACAAAACCTCGGATATCCCAAACTCTGAAATGCCTAAATGATGGCACTTGGATCTGCTGCTACTTGTCCTCTGAGATGAACGGCTCACAATCCTCTCAGGATTTTGCGATACGTGATGTCGTGATTTCGCGTATTAGAGTTTTGGAGAGCATTCTTACTCTCTCGTCCAACTCTCGATCCCTGATTTTGTGATGGGAAAAGATCAACGACTCACGATCTTTCGCGATCCAATGGTCCAAAATAGCTCATGATTTCGCAATTCGTGAATTCTCATGGCAGTCTTCTGACCTTTACAACTTGCGAGTCTGCAAAATGCCGAGATCTCTCCACATGTTTCTTGATGGATGGTCCAAATGATTTTTGGATTTCGCGACTTCACAAGTCAAAATTTCTCCAGTGCACTTCAGAGGACTAAACCTCGTGCACTTTCTCACTGATCCAACGGTTGTCGATCCTTTGCACAAGATCTAACGGCTGAAATTCTTTCACCTATTTTCATGCTCTCCTTGTCCCTTCTGAACTAGATTTCCACCTCGGATCTATTCGTAGGACAAATCTTACAGCCTCAATGGATTTTATTTTCACATGAGATGCGTTCTTTACTGCCTTTGCAAGGATTTTCTTCTGTGGAAGAAAAAATTGTGAATCTTTCAAGGATTTGAAAGAATTTCACGAGTTCTTTGTTCTCTGCTGCAATATTTAACAGTTTTGAGTGATTTCTCATAAATCTTTAAACGATGTTGCCTTCTACAACAATCTTTCACAAATTTGAATGAATTCCGTGAAATATTGAATGTTTATGCCTTCTGAAGCTCTTCTTCGTGAATTCTTTGATGATTCTTGAAAATTACAAGAATCTTTAAAGTTTCTTCTTCTGCACTCTCTTCGTCCTCGATCTTTCGATCGTTTTACACTTTTCTTCAGCGCGTGATTTTTTTACGCTAATCTTTGAGCGTATGAGTAGATAGCTTCCTCATGGAAGTTTCCTGCGAGGATCTTTCGAGAGTATAATGGACAACTCTCCAAGCCTTCTGAAAAGTCTGTGTCGAATTGCTCTCAAGATCCATGTAAGCTCTGTGCTGTTTGAGGATCATGTTTCTCTCCAGCCTATGTGAAGAGGCTTACTACTGCAGCTCGGATACCATGATAAATTGTGAAGCAAGAAATTCAGAGAGAAAGAATAGAACATAAAACAATATATTAGAATATATGAAGAAGAGTACAATTAGAAGAAGATTCCTATGCAAAGGGAAATAGCTGAGCTAAATAGGTTCAAGCAAATCAAGAATAGAAAGTACACCTGGCCAGGACAGCTAGGAGTGTACAGTCAGCCTGTTGAGGTTACATTATATTTAACAAATTCGGGTATGAATATAATTTGTTTTTCAAAGAACAATTGGAAATCAATTTTCGAGTTGCAAATAATCTTGACAGCGATCTCTTATTTTTCTTCCAAATGCGTTATATTTATGCTTCAATCTTATCAACTTCACTTACAGGATTTACCAAATTTTCTATAAGACCACACAAATTCAAAATTTTGGAATTGCACTTAAGATTTATAACGCCTAGACAATGTTCCATTTTCCAAATATAGACAATTATTCAATGACTGAGACAAATCTCAACACAGGTTTTGCGATCAAGTTTAGGGCACTAAATAAACTTCGCGCAATAAGTAAACTCCAAATAAATAAATATGAGACCGGGTTAGCAATTGGTGAAATAAAATAATTACTATGTTTAATCAAATTAAAAACAATATGGCGAATAGAATCATGGAAACAAATGAGTTTACAAACTCAAATAAAAAAAAAAAGTATTAACGGAGAGAACACTTCTGAATACACAATTGGCAACTTTGATTCAAAAATATTTTCAAAATCATTACCGATTACAATCCGTTTCAGTAGGCGGTGAAAAATGAACTGAAAAATATGTAAAACAAAATTGCTATAAAAAATGCATTACAGTGTGCAGACCCCAATATTTCTTCTATGGATTTTAAACAATTCATTTCCCAAAGGCTTCGTAAATATGTCTGCAAATTGTTCTTTAGATATGTGGAACTGAACATAAATCTCTTTACCAGTTACCATCTCTCAAATGAAATGATACCTCGTATCAATGTGCTTACTCTGATTGTGAAAGACGTGATTCTTTGACAATGAAATGGTTGATTTATTATCACAGATAATCTAAGTTGCACCATTCTGCTCATACAATAATTCATTTAAGATTCTTCTCATCCATAAAACTTGACATGTAGCTGCTTTTGTTGCAACATACTCTACCTTAGTAGAAGATAAAGTCACTATGTGTTGTTTCTTTGATTCCCATGCCACTTCTCCAGATCCAAGACTAAATGCATACCCAGATGTGCTTTTCCTGTCATCAGTGGAACCTGCAAAATCACTATCAGTATATCCGATCAGCTCAAAGTTTAAACTTGATGTGTATCAGATACCAAAGTTAGTTGTTCCAGGATCCTCTTTCCTTCTTCTTAATGAGTACTGTTCAGAGTCTCCATGAATCCTGAAATGAAACTTACAACAAACATCATATCAGGTATGGTTGTTGTTAAGTACATAAGGCTTCCCACCAACCTCTTATACAGAGTTGTATCAACAAATGATCCCTCATCATACTTGCTAAGTTTAATACCAGTTGCCATAGGTGTTGCAACTCGTTTACAATTCAACATTCTAAACCTTTTCAATACTTCATTTACATAGTTAGTTTGACAAATGAAAATGACAGCATTAGATTGATCCACTTCAATTCCAACAAAATACTTCATCAATCCTAAATCAATCATCTCAAACTCTATTTTCATGGCATTTTTAAAATCATCTATAGATAAATCTCCAGTAAAAATTAAGTCATCAACATACATACATGCAATCAAAATTTTACATTCATGGTTTATCTTTGTATATAGGGTTGGTTCACTTGGACTTCTGTTGAACACAACACTAATCAGGTACTCATCAATAGTGCTATACCAAACTCTGGATGCCTATTTTAGTCCATATAAATCTTTCCTTAACTTATAAACTTTATCTATGTGCTTGTCAACCTTATAATCCGGAGGTTTTTTTACATAAACCTCTTCTTCCAAACATCCATTCAAGAATGCAGACTTAACATCCATCTGATGCATGATCCATTTATTTTGAATTACAGTAGCTAAGACCATCGTTACTATGTCAATCTTTTCTACAGGATAAAAGGTTTCATTGTAATCAATACAGGGTTTCTGACTAAACCCCTGAGATACAAGTCTTGCCTTGTACTTTTCAACTTCACCATTTGCATTCAACTTAGTCTTATAAACCCACTTGACACCAATATTTTTCTTACCTTTAGGTAAATCTACAAGATCCCAAGTGTTATTTCTTTCAATGGAATCAATCTCCTCATCCATTGCTTTTATCCAAACATCTTCTTTAGCAGCTTCATCAAAACTTACAAGATCACATGCCATTAATGAAAAATTTGAAATCTGGTCTACTTCTTCATTCTGATCATACAATTCTCTTAAGCTTCTAATCTTCTGTCCTTTAAATTTGTTTCTTAATGAAGTTAAGGTGGGATTTGATTCACTACTTACCTGTGAATCTGATTGATGTCCACCATGTCCAGATGGCTCACCAAGATCATGAGTTCTGGGTGCTCTAAATTGAGATGGGTTGAAATCTGGTGTTTTTCTTGTTGGACATCTTGCTGTAGGCGTATGTGTATGTGGAACCATATGTCCATCTCCTTCAACCTTCTCAGCTCCATCATCATCTTCACAGGGTAACACAACTCCCTCTAAAATTGATTTGCCAATACTTCCATCCCAAGCTTCATGTTCTTTAAATTGAACATCCTTGTTGATTACATATTTCTAGGTGATGGAATTGTAGAGTTTATATGCCTTAGACTCTTTATTGTATCCAAAAAATATACATCTGTCGATTCTATCATCCAACTTCCTCCTCATTTCTGCAGGTACATTGGCAAATGCAATACATCCAAAAATTATGAAATGAGAAACATTGCAAGGCTTACCATCCCAGGCTTCATGAGGTACACGATCCCTCATGGTCTTGGTTGGACTTCTATTCAAGATAAAAATAGAGAAAAGAACCACATCTCTCGAATATTAATTTGAAATATGCTTCTCTTTCAACATGCTTTGAGCCATATCCATGATAGTCTGATTCTCCCTTTCATCCACTCCATTCTGCTATGGAGTATAATGAGTAGTGAAATTCCTTTTAATTTCACGAGAATCACATAATTCAATGAATTCATGTAGTTTATACTCACCTCCTTTTTCAAACCTAAGGATCTTAATGGTTCAACCACTCTCATTCTAAAACATAGGCTTAAACCTCTTGAAAACTTCAAAGGCTTTAGATTTCAGTTTCAACAAATACAACCAAGTCTTCCTACTGAAATCATCAATGAAAGTCATAAAATAAACACGACCAATCAAACAAGGTGTTTTCATAGGTCCACACAAATCCATATGGACAATTTTCAATGGAGATTTTGCTCTGTAAGAAACTCCTGAAACAAATTTCTCTGTGTGATGCTTCCCAAGTATACAGCTCTCACAAGAGCTTGCAGGTTGTTGAATACAGGGAAACCCCTTTACCATCTACTTCTTTTGTAATATATCTAAGCCACCAAAATGTAAATGACCATCTCTCAAATGCCATAACAAAGATTCATCTAAACTTCTAGCTTTATAAGCATTCAAAGAACCACTCAAATCATTTCTCATAACAAGTGGAAACATTCTATTCTTGGTCATCTCTACTCTTGCAATCAACTATTTTCTAGGAAATTTATCATAGATTGTACATACCTTGTTCTCTAAAGAACACTCTGTATTTTTTCTCCATCAGTTGTTCAACACTAATAAGATTTCATTTTAGACCAGGCACAAAATAAACATCATCAATATTTCTTTTATGATTATCCTTAGTGTAAATTGGAACTACACCTTTACCATTAACTGTAACCTTACATTCATTTCCCAGTTTTACTTCAGACTGAATACTAGTATCAATAGAAGAAAATAAATCATTATTACCAATCATGTGGTTACTACAACCACTATCCAAAAACCAAACATCATTATCACTTTCTTGAGTGACATTACAAGTCAAGAACACGGGATTTTGATTATCCTTAGACTCATTTGTGATATGTGTAGGATGTTTTCCAGCATCTGCCTGCTTCTCCCAACATTTGTTAGCAAAATGCCCAAACTTCTTACAATAATAACATTGTACTTTAGATTTATCATACCTCTGTTTTTCTTGCTGCAAAGGTTTGGTGTTGCTCCCTCTTAAATTAGGAGGAATATTCTAATACTTCTCGTGAGGCACTGATTCAGTTTTGTTGTCCCTTCGACCAGAAAATCGACCTCCTCTTCCATAATTATAGGTCCTTCCTCTTCCTTTGCCTCTAGTAACATGCAATTGGGATTTGAAAACATGCTCCATGGATTCTTCTTCATATCTAGATATCCTAGATTCATGAGCAACAAGAGAACCAGTTAATTCATCAATTTGCATTAGACTTAAATCCTTAAATTCTTGTATGGGTGCCACAACAGGTTCAAACTTCTTGGTAAAACTTCTCAGCACTCTCTCAATAACTCTTTTATTCTCAACATCATCACCATACTACCTGAGCTGGTTCACAACACTCATTACTTGATTCATGAAAGTATCAACACTTTCATTATCCTTCATCTTTAGATTTTCGAAATCCATTCTCAAATTCTGCAACTTGACTGTCTTCACCTTGGACACACCTTGATAACTAGCTTCAAGAATGTCCCAAGACATCTTTGAAGATGCAGCTCTAGCAATCTTCATAAAAATGGCTTCATTTAATCCTTGTTGGATTAATCCAAGAGCTTTATTATCCTTCTTCCTATTTTCTTTCAGTAAAACACAGTCAGCATTAAACATAGCCAATTCTACTGCAGCATCAGATGGCTCGGCATAACCATCAATAACATAAGTCCAAAAATCCTGAGAACGCAAAATCATCCTCATCGGAATATACCAAGAGTCATATGTCTTCTCACTCATAACAAGAACCTGGATCTAAGAATAACTACTACTAGACGCAGCCATTTATAAAAGTTTGAAAGAAATCAAATAAGCCTTCATGGAGAAAAATAGGAAAGTGAAATTGGGCACCAACAGGAATTATCTGTGTTAAAATGAGCAACTGACAGGATGCTCTGTAGGATAGTTTGGCAGCTCTGATACCAAATGTAAAAAATAGAGGGCAGATCGAAGTTCAAGTTTTGGCTCATGCAAACACCCGACTAAATTCAACAAGTAAAATATGTTCACTAAATAAACTCTGCGTAGTAAATAAATTCCACGCACTAAATAAAATTCGCGCCGTAAGTAAACTCCATGCAATAAATAAAATACGTGCACTAAATAAACTCTGTGCAATAAGTAAACTCCAAATAAATATGATACCGAGTTCACAATTATTAAAATCAAATAATTATTGTGCTTAATCAAATTAAAAACAATATGGCGAATACGATGAAGGAACCAAATGAGTTTACAAACTCAAATAAAAAAAAAGTATTAACAAAGAGAATACCTCTGAATACACAATGGCAGCCTCGATTCAAAAATATTTTCAAAATCATCACCGATTACAATCCGTTTCAGGTATATATACAAACAAAAATGCCTCTTCAATCGTATAAAAATATTAATCAAGGCGATGATGGTGTCTCATGGCCTATAAAGGTTAAGTCGACCACCACTAACAAATCCACCGATGGTGTCTCGAGTCCTAAAAGGTCAAGCCACCGATTTAACGTTTGCATAGAGGCGGTGAAATGATTACATTGTGACAACAACGACTATATTAAACTAAAATCTCTGGGATTTCAACAAGTTTATTTTTAGGGTGACCAACAATTTCTATTTTACATAAATGTCAATAATTTCACAATGTCGAAATGTTGGTGACTCTATGCAACTAAAATTCTCCAAATTGAATTTTACTTGATAATCACTATAAAATTTTCTAAATTTAATAGTTGAGATTTTATTTGGGAGCGATTAAAGATTTTCAAATTTCTAAGTTGTAAGCTAATTTGCAGCGAATCAAGAAAATTCAATTGCTAAAAATACATTGACTCTTCGATCAAATTATATTCTTTTTTTGGTTTTGATCCATAGATACAATACATTTTTGCAGCGACTATTATTTCATAAGTTTCTAAAATATAAAATTACTCTTCAAAAATATAAAATTTCGTAATAAAATACGAGAACCAATGACGAATGATATTTGAAGATGTCATTCAAGGTCTTGTGCTCCTTCTTCACTCTCGCTTGCTAATCATCGAAACTTCACCAATACCTCTCAATCGATTCTAGGGGTACTCTTCTTCCCCCATATCCCCCAGAGACGCAAAGGGTCCACACACAAGAAACCAACAAACAATATCTCCAAGGACTATCTCCCAAGGAAGAGCTTCCATTCTTTCTCCAAGCTTGATTTCCCAACTCTCACAAGTAAAACATAGTTCACAAATTTTTTGTAGGATAATATTACCATGATTAAGTGAGATCCATTTCCCTTGTACCACATCTATTTTATAGAAAAATCCTCAATGACACATGTCCTCATGTACAATTAATTATATTTTTAATTAATTTAATTAGTATTATTCAGAGACACACTTGTCACCCTCTCGCCAAGTTGCACAAGTAATTACCATTTTTATTTAATTTAAAAAGCCAATTTCCCTCACATTCCCCAATGTGCTCCTATTTTCACTCTTAGTTGCCTCTTTGTTCCCCAGATTCTCATATAATGAGTTTACCCTAACTAGATCTTAGTTAGAGTTAGATTAGGAGTCTTCTTCTAGTTAGACTTAGTGGTAGCTTGACTCGAGATACTTATTCTATGTGTACACCTATTCTCTCATGTTTTATTTGTTTCTATTTTAAAACCCTTTTTATTTATTTCATGCACAGATGTGCATTTTATCCAACCTTTAAATTTTAATCACCTTTATCCTAGAGTTTTAT
>JASDQU010504677.1:178551-191085 GCA_032191745.1 Picea mariana | reverse complement strand
CCTTCTCCGATACAAGACCAAGCCGATGGTGATGGATGTTGTTGCTGCTGACAAGACGAATCTGACAAAAGAAGAAAAGGATGGGCCCTCCATGGCCAAGCTCAGGTCAATATTGCTCTTGGTACTCCTTGTCTAGGACCTATGGGCCTTGAGACATGATCTCCTAGTTATCCCTAGAAATCGGGGATAAGAGTCTCCATTCCCTTCATGATTGCAGAAGCTTGGTTCCTGCAGTCCCCATAGGTACCTTGGGTCAAAATTCATATGCTTGCGGGTGATACTGAAAGGGACGTTATATTTAGGGTTTTTTTGGTGAATTAATTTTTAACCCCAGGTGTTCCCACTGTGTACCAATAAATGGTTGCATGTCGGGACTAGGATCTGCAACTAAGGGGGATGTGGAGACCTACTAAAGAGGAGATTGGACAATGGTTGGACATAAAGGAGATAAATTTTGTAGTATATCAGAATAATAATCCATGGATCATCGCAGAGAAATATATACAAAGGTATGTGTTTACATATTTGTATCAAATTTTCATTGTTGATTTCTCGAATATTTTAGCAAAGTGGATCTAGAGATGAGTTGAATAGAATAAAAGATTTCTCACTTTTGTTTCGAGAAATTGGACTCCTGAGTTAATTCAGCAAGTCAATACTATAAGAAATCGGGTATCACACGCAGTTGATTACTAGTTGGATAGTGTGTTGGGAGGATATGTTACTGAATTTTCTATAGATTGTACTCAACCATATAGTGTTGTTGAAAAAGAATTATTCAAGGGACCATGTGTAAGATACCTAAAGTCACTATCTGCTTGGATTAATATGTTGTTGTATGATGAGGAACTTATGAAGATGGAATCACATTTCCCTAGTATCTATGCACCTTCGTGCACATAGGGGGACTGGGGATGACCAGGGGATGGTTTGAGTGTAAATAGGGATGACAAGAAGGAATGAGGAACGTATGGGTTGAGGATGTTGAGAGAATAAGAGTGTGTGACGGACAAAGAGATTGGAGTATTGGGCAATGGTAAGAGATTTAGACCAAATAAAAAGAGGATTGTGGCTAAGAGAGAGGGTCAGCACAGTGAGATCGAGGAAAGAGACATTGTTGTAATACTCTATATCGAAGGAATTATATGCACGGAAGAAGAAAATATTTGTCAACTCAGTCCAATAGAAGAATATCCCAATCAGATTAGACTTTGTGTCTAACCCATGACCATGTGTCTGTCGCTAAGAACTAAGGTAAGTGTAGAAGATTTTTCAATTATAGATAGTGAAGGAAGTAAATATAGTAGTAAAAATAGTCAGAGTAGTAGAAGTAGTACGTCGATTTAGAATTAGTTAGTGTTATCATGAAAGAATATCGCACAGAACATGATGGAAGGGGTAGATCCTACTTTAGGAATGTGTGTCTTCCATGGAGTGAGGACAGAGGATCCAGAACAACATCTGTTCATTTGTAAAACAATATGGACTGTGAAGAATGTCCAGGATGATGATGAAACTATTATGCAATTGGCAACGACATTCAGAGATCGCACATTATTACGGTACATGAATTATCATACTACTACACATGTAGGAAAAACTAGAACATTAGCATATGTAAGACAAGCTCTATTGAAATATTTCCTTAAACCTAAGTCCAATTTGCAGTGCATTACAGAGTTGAAGGAGATCAAGAAGATATTGAATGAATTAGTGTGGGATTAGGATCAAATATTCAAGATATTAAAGGATCAATTGACTTTCCAGATTCTAGATGAACAGCACAGGGAGTGGTTTATTGCAAGGTTGTTGCCACATATAAATTTCCCTTTGACATCGTAGAATATTTTGTCACAGTCGAAAGCCTTAGAAATTTCTATGAAAACTGAAGCATCCCCTGTAGGAGAAAAGTGTGCAAGGATGGCCAAACTTCAATCACAGTTAGCAGTGTTGACTATTCATTTGCAAGAACTTGTAAAAGGAAAAGAAGAGCATGAGGAGGTCTGATGTGTGTCACATGTTGTTGTGAGTGGGAAATCCCTCTACAGACTAGCACTTAGGGTTTTATCATGCATGCAGAAAAGACCTAAAGATTCCTACTATCTATCGTCGTCTCGGACCTAATCCCCATTATTCTTAAGCAAATACATAGTTAATAAGATCAAGTGAGCATACCTTATTTCAAGCATTTGATGTCGATCCTTCTTCATGCTTGATCACTCTTTGATTGTAGCTCTCCTCCCAAGTCTGGCTTGCATTCACACAAGACAAAAAAAGAGCTCTTCATGCATTTGATATATAGATTAATGGGTTAGAGATTTAATCAATATGTATGCAATAAACCATGAAAACGTCATATGGAGGGATGGGAAAAGTACTTCCTTATTATTAACTTCAGAAAATCAACTTACAATGGTGAAGTCGGCCACTGCTCCAGGAAACCTGGTCTTGGGCTCCTCTTCAACTGTCCTCCAACTTCTTTGCTCTATATTTCTCTTTGCACAAGGAAGGCTAAAGGTTGGGACAAAGGGAATGTGAAATCGGGTATAGTTTCTTTACTATGATTCTCCTCTTCCAAATGGGACCCCTAACCCTTATTTTATAGGCTAGAATAAGCTAGGTATTTGGTCGAACCCTCGGCCATGCATGGTTGGAAGGTTTAGTTAACTTACCCAAAGTTGTGTGTTTCGTCAACAACTTTCCTTTTTTTGTTCTTTTGTAGGTACACGCGGGTTGTTTTGGGTTAGCTAGCATGTACACGCATGCAATAATGGAGCAGGGCGCATGGGACTTTATAAAAGAGGTTTTTAAGAATATTGGTTCAATAGTGTTTTGGCAAAGAAGGAATCTGAGATGGCCTAATGCTAGGTAAGCATGTCTGTTGAAAATTAGGGTTATAAAACATATAGAACAGAAGGTCATCATAAGAATGAATTCTCGTCTTTTCATTAGTATTTGAATATACAAGCCTTGAATCCTTTAGGAGTATGGTGAAAAATATGTAAAGTGGTGGTTCATCACCCTGTTTCTTTCACGTTGATGCGGAAGTATCGTAGAATTGTGATAAACTTGTTTTGTAAGTTTTGTAAGTTTTTTGGACATGATGAAAAGGAGTGTCGCGCACTATATTTAATGAGAGAGTGCACTACAAATGCATACCAAGTCCAAATGGAAGTAGGACCAGAAGGAGGAGTATCGCAGTATGATTTGGTAGAGGAAGAGGCTCGATTATATGTTATAATTGTAATCAGCATGGGCACTTGGCATGAGATTGTCTAAATCCTTGCATGACATGTACTTATTGTAGACAATAGGACCATTCGACAAAAGAATATCCACAGTTGATCGCAAAATGGAAATAAAAGAGGAACATGAATGTACAAATGATAGCAGCAAAGGTGTGCAATGAAAAAACCTAAGATAAAAGTGATTACGCATGGAGGAAAAATAATTGGGGATGATGCAATAGATCAAGGGAATATAATCCACCAGTGGTTCAAGAAAGAAGAAAAACCTCTTTCATTGTTTGATCCTGCGAAAGAGAAAGAGACCTATAGGAAATCAAGGAAAGAAGTGATAGGATCATAATGGATAGCATCAACTTCAGTCGTGCCACCTCTGTATGATAGACCGCTAGTTTATGACATGCCTCCAGTATATGACCACATAGGTACAGAAAGGCAAGTTGAGAAGGTAAGAAATTTTACAAGTTTCATGAAAAAGTTGTTTATAGATAATTAAGGATGAGATTGGATTCAATGCACTTCGTTGAATAATTGATCAATGTCTACAATATAGAGAAGAAGTTATTGTATAGAGAGCAATGAATAAAGTACATCAAAAGATAAGAATAAGCAGGGAGTTCCTACTCAGTGTAAATATAGGAGAATATGACATGGAAAATATCATTTTAGACCTAGAATCTGATGTGAATGTCCTTTTGAAGCATACCTGGGAGACAATCAGAAAATTGAAGCTAATTTGGTCACCTATTCATTTAATATCAGTGAACCAACATAAGATTGTTTTGATTGGAAGTTTGCTATGGTTGATTGTTAACATTGATGGAGTGTGTTGTCTAGTTAAATTTGAAGTGATTGAGATAATAGATGGAAACAAACCTTATCAAGAATTGTTAGGACTTGATTGGGATTTTGACAACCAGAAACTGATGGATATAAAAAATAGACAGATGGTATTTGAAGCAGGAGATTGGAAAGTTATTGCGCCATTGGATCCCACGAAAGGAAGAAAATTTGTAGATCCATCAAAAGGGAAAGAGCTTGATAACATGTATAGCGTGATTACGCAGATGGATGTTTATGTGAATCATGGAGCTGATGGTGCACTAATATGGTGAAGTATTATTTCATATGCATCGAACTCAGAAGAAGCATTGGAGAATTAGCAGCAGAGATTGCATGAAGTATCGACAAGGAGATGTGCTCACATTACCCGCTTGTTACGATGGATTGGAACTGAGGTATGTGATCCACCTAAGTATGATGGACTAACAGCCATAGACTCTTTTATAAATGAATTTGAATTTCATATACCATATCAACAAAGACTGTTAGCTTTAGATGTTGCGCTGAAGGCAATTTATGTGAGATGGTGGGTTGTGCATAAGGACATAATTGAGGATTGACAGCAATGTAGAAAGTTATTATAGGTCAGATTTGGAGAAGGAAAAGAATATTCTATGTGGAAGTATATAGGGTTGATTTGTGCTTCAGAGCATGTTACATAGTGTATTATGACATGGGGTAAAGTACCAAATCAAGAATGGACACATTTGTTTGTACACACCTTGGACATGATCTCAAAGAATCAGGTTTTAGAACTCGAACTGCACAGAGCGACAGCAGATTGGGAAGAATTGATTCGTAATTTCAAGGTTACATTCAGTTTTGAATATGAGGCCCCTTTAGTAGATACAGCTCTGTAGGTGATTAAGGAAAAATATTTTTTCATCAAAAGACTCGATAGAACTAGTACCCATATGTAGTGCGCATAGATCTTCTTTGATGGTTAGATCATTTTTAGAATGTTATAATGTCGTTGGAGAGAAGGAGGAAGAAGATCCAAGGAACTTGCAAATACCATAAAATGAAAGAGAACGTGCAGTAGAAGGTCCAAATCTTGAATCAGATGAATATACAAAGCATTTAAGAACGCGCAAAGTAAACATTGGTACATAGGATAAACCTAAGTTTACAAATGTAGGAAAATATTGTAATGACAAAATGGTTGAGAAGATAGTTGATTTATTGTGCGAGTATCAGGACCCGTTCCTGACTACATTTTTTTAGAGATGAAAGTGATTGTTAGAGAGTTAGGAGAGATGAATATCCCTTTGAAGCCAGATGTTAAACCAATGAAGAAGAGACCATACAGATTGAATCTAGTGTACAAGAAGAATATAAAAGAAGATATAGACGGGATGTTGGAAGCAGGAATTATTGAACCTATCACAGATCAAAGTGGATTTTTCCAATGTTAGTTTAGGAAAGAATATAGAAGGAATCAGAATTTGTGTAGATCTGAGGAAATTGAATGATCCTTGCTTACATGATCCATTCTCGACTCTATTTAGAGATGAAGTATTGGAAATTGTAGGAGGACAAGAAGATTATTAATTCACTAATGGATTTTCATGGTATCATAAAATAAAAATTGTGCAAGAAGATAGACATAATACCACATTTGTGATAGAATGGGGATGCTATAAATACACAGTTATGTCATTTGGATTGAACACTACTATATATGACCAAATTTTCCATGCTTTTTTGTTGCTATTGCAACACTTATTCGTTGCACTTGCCACGAAATCGAGTTTTATTTTTTGTGGATATTTTTTTGTTGCTATATCCATGAAAAATGGCTACCACGTGCCATTCATTTTTGTTCCTAAATATCTTTTTTTTTACAAAATCCATCTATATAATGATGTAAGTGTGTGGAAAAACACTAATGATAAGAATTTGGTGCAGTACATTTTTTATATTTTTTTACAAAAATTTGTCTATATAACGACAAACATCCGTCTATATAGCAACACACATCCATCTATATAGCGAAAAAACATTCATATATATAGCGACAAACATCTGTGGAAAAACACAAATGATAAGTTTTTTTTGCGACGAGAATGTTATATTTGCCACTCTTTTTCATCGCTATAGTGACGAGGACTGTAGGTTTTTATAATAAAAACAAAATTGCATGTTGGACACCAACCTCAACCCAATTAACTTTGATTTTAATCTTATCAAGGAATCCTTGCAAACTGAGGCCCTAAACAAGGCATATTGGAGATTTCTAGGTAAGTGGAGTTCCCTTATTCGAATACCATGTTGTATTGAATGCCACTCCTTTGGAAAGATTAAGCTACCTCCTCCCCTATAAGCCTTAAGGTTTCCTCAAAATGAGAAATATATTTCATCTATTTTTATTTTAATATGGGTGCCACTTACACATTTGATATGACTAGAGCCTCATTGATGGTTATGATCTCTTCTAGTTTCGGGGCCTCAACCTTGACCCAGAGAGGGATATTTATCTCTTCTTCCATATATTTATTTAATTCAACTTCTCTCAAATCCTCATGTTGAATCCATTATGATAGTGCTCCGAGTTGGAAATACCCTACATATGGGTTTGGGTTCTATTGTAGGGAAGTGGGAGGGAAAGTTTGTGTAGATAAAATTCACACAACCTATCCCTCATTTATTCATCATTATCTTGACATACACTCACAAATTTTGTTTGGGTCTCTATCTTAAATGCAACCTATTGCACTAGACTCTGCATTTGAAATTTATAACATTACTCTCTAAGAAAAAGTTTGTGAACTTTGGTTACTTGTCTATATCTCAATACATATTTTTCAAGATAGGACATTTTGGTTATGGATGCCTTCATTATTGTTTCTGGTAAATTTGAGCAGTCAAATCCTTCTTAGTTATTGACAATTATTCCTTCAAATTCTTTTTTTTCATTTCTAGTTGATTATGACTATTAACTCCTTGCATTCTCATGATTTGAAAATTTTCTTGTACGTGGTGGAATTGTGGCTCAACTCCCTTTGTGATGTCTTATACCTTATTTCCCTTGTCCATATTATTGTTTTCTATGTTTTTACATTTGAGTGCCTCATCCATGGCTAATTCTAATTCTCTTAGAGTGAGTTGCAAGGTGGATTCTATAGGTTCCGTTATTTTTTCCTCCTTAGGTGCCCCTAATGGGATTCATGTAGAAATGGGATTCCTCCACATTTACTATGGAAGAGGATATTGGGGTGATTAGTTTAGGAGTTTCTTAGGATCTACTCTTAGATATCCTATAGAAATTCCCACTTTCCCTTTGAATTGTGGTTTTCTCCCTAATATTAAATGGGTTGTCTGGCGATGTCCTTAATTTAATTAGGGTGGCATCCACTTCCTTGTCTATGGATTATACCTTGAATTTATTTTGAGATTGATTTTTCATGGAGGTACCTAGATTTCCTTGTTTATTATTCCTCCCAATATCCCTCTCAGCGCTTGGCTCTTGAGCAGACTGTTGAGATTCCATAAAGGCCTATATCTCCATATCCACAAAGTATTCCCATGATACCCTAAGTCTCTATACTTCTAAGGAATCATAAACTACTAGCTTGATGAAGACATGATGTTCTAGTGCCTCATTCTTACCTCTCTTTACCTTTGTTATCGTCTCTCTCAGGGACTCCAAGAGAAAAAATGGGATACTTAAATTTTGTTCAAGATTTTGGTAAAATAAATGTCTTAGATGGTGTAAAAATATGAATTTGTATGCATAGAACAAACCTAGTATTCCATCACAAGTAATATATCTAAGAAAATGGTATGCCACTTTAGGCCATGGCTCTAGCAAGAATTCCCTCTTCAACCCATTCTTGTCCACTACAAGCTACTAACAACTTGTTATGAGGAAAATATTTCTATGGAAAGGGGTAAACCGCAACAGACAAAATGACACGCAGAAATCAACTCTAATATCAAGTATTCTATATAAAAGAAATGCTAACAAGACAAGGCTATGATCCTACCTCATCCGGACGTTTGATGAAGAACATCGTTGAGCACGTAACCCAAATTTTTATACCTGCAACTTGTCCTAAACAATAAAGATACTCAATAATATAATGATAATGTATAGTGTTAGCATATATATTAGCATAATCCATTAACATACATGAAAAATACACCCATGGAATAATAATTCAAATATTTGCAAGATATCAATTGGACGAGAAAAGAGTATTTCTATTAAAATAATCAACAGAAGTACATAGGTGACAAACTTTTGCAACGACATATATCGGAATCGAGAAACTAAGTTCCTCCATTTGGGCCTCCACCACTTCAATCCTCCACCAAAGGCAAGCTCATATAAAGGATTCTATGATTTTCTCCATCACAAAGAAGGAAGAGCTTGGAGGTTGAACAAGGAGTTCAGACTTTCAAGGACAAAGGGATGCAGACTCAATCTGAAGTGAAATTTATCTAGAGTGTCTCCTCTCAAAGTGTTGAATTGTTGAATCCCATAAGACTTGGATATGGCTCAATTTATATCCTTCAAATGGAACTAAAGGGTCGAGTCGGAGAGTTTCCGGTATATGGAAGGTCAAGGATCATGGATCTCATGACATGGCATTGAAACCCGACATTATTTTTAATTTTGAGCACCAAACCTCATGTATGGGGGATGTACTGGAGCAACCTGCATATACGCTTGTTGTATGACTGATAGGGTGCATATATGTGGAAAAAAATGATTTTTTGGCTATGGAAGGTGCAAAAGGGAACTTCAAGTCTACATAAGGAAATGGAAAGGCCATCCATGTTGAAATGTCAACAAGAAATGTGTGTCTAATTTATTTTTTCCTTAAATAAATTGTAATCTTATCTCATAATCACTTGAAATAGTTAACTGAAGTGGAAAATCAGTTAGCTATAGGAAATTCGAGTTCAAAGGTTGACTGGTGGGACATGTAAGTCGAATTAGTTGTAACTAAGTGAATCGAAGTTGTAACAGAGTTATATGTGTAGTTATGTGAGTTGTAAAGTAGTTTAACTCAGTTAAGTGAGTTAAGCTCAGTTGTAATAGTTTTAACTAAACTTACACTAGGGAGAGATTAGTGAATTAATTATTAATTAATTCACAATCAGTGGTCTCACATGCAACTGAATATTTACCACTGTTAACTACATGCATGTCAGATCCAGTGGAGACCCAGTTGAGATAACAGATGAAAGGGACAGTTTGACTATCAATTGTGACTTTAGTGGGTGCACTCATGAAACCACACACACATTGGATGTGCCCATGAGGAATGCGCAGCCTAGGAAAGAGGAATTCATTCATTTCATGGATTTCCATTAGCAAGGATTGCGTAGAGGAGGCAGGTTGTCTGGAAGCAATAAATTGGCACATAAATTGTCAATTTTTGTATGACAGTGTGAGACGATTGTATATTGTACTAACATCTCTTGGATTATATTTTTGTATGAGATTGTTTCATGATCCTTGATATATACATAATATATGATAGTGGGGTTCTTAGCTTTATGATTTCCCGGTAAAACATCTGTGTTATGTGTGATTGATCTTTCTTCTTGATATTGCAATTGGCAATCGTGTTTTAAATTCCGCAAGAATATTTGTAGAAGTGATTACGTATTTAACAGTGGTATATAATTTTTAGATCAGGAGAATCCAGGAAATACATAATTTTTATTAAAATTTCTACATGGTATCAGAGAACAGAAAATTGCAGAAGCTGAGTTTGTGATTGGACAGAATTCAAATTTGCAGAAAGACTTTCTTGGTGCTACAGTTGATTAAAGATCGAAATGGATTTCGATGTCTTGAGGTTAGAGTATGCACTCGAGGGAAGCTCAAAATACATTTCTTGGAAGGACATAATGGATGCAGTACTCGAAGACAATGGCTTGAAGCAATTCATTGACAAAGATGTTGCAGACGCTGCAAATCTTGATGCATGGAAAAAGAAAGTGGAAAAGGCGAGAAGGATCCTGTTGGAGGGAGTACGAGACCACATTGTCTCAAACCTCCATGGGAAATCCACACCATATTCAATGCGGAAGACTTTGACGGATCTATTCCAAAACAGCAGCAACCATAGGAAATTGGCGCTCAAAGATAAACTCAGGAAGATCAATATGGAGAAGGGTGACTCCATTCCAAAATATATCACGAAGTTTGTCCAATGTTGGGATGAGATGGGCAGTGTGGGAATAACAGTCATTGATGATGATTTGGTGATCTTGTCTCTCCTAGGACTTCCCAAAAATTGGCACAGTTATCAAGACTCTGTCAATGGAAGGTAAAAATTGCTAGATTGGGAACGACTATGGTTGGATTTGGTACAGGAGGAGTTCAGGTGGAACACCAAAGATGTCTTTTCATCAAATCATGATGATGAAGAGGATTGTTCTTTAGCTTCCAAGGCAAGGAAAGGGAAGGGGAATAAATTCCATTCAAAATCCGAGTCTAAAGGAAAGAAGCTGGATTTTTCTAAAGTGAAGTGTTTTCACTGTCACGAACATGGGCATCTCACTACTAATTGTCCGCAGAAGAAGAAGAACAAGAAGGTTGTTGGAGCTACATCTAGTGAGGCCCTTGCCTCGCAATTTAAACTTTACTTCTCCTTAATCGCATGCATGGTGTCAAGTGCATTGGGATCGGTGTGGTATTTGGATAGTGGCGCTTCCTTCCACATGATGGGAGATAAGGATCTTTTTATTAACTTGGAGGAGAGAGATCTCAAAATTCATATAGAGATGGGCAATGATGGAAGATATAGTGTGACTATAATTGGTGCCATTACCTTTCAGAGGGAGTCAGGTAAACCATTTCAATTGAAATATGTTATGCATGTTCTAGGTCTAAATAAAAACTTGGTCTCAGTCGCAATGTTGGAGGTCAGAGGCTATGATGTTGTTTTTAGCGATGGAAAATCCTTCCTGCAACATAAAACAACAGGTCAAGTCAAGAAGATAGGGATTTGAGTTAAGAATCTCTATAAGATGGAGCTAGATGGTTGTGTTTCCATGATGGGAAACGAAGAAAAAGTTGTGAGCTAGGATGAGGGTGAATTATGGCACAGGTGATTGGGACATCTTCATCATGGAGCCTTGAAAATCATGCAGCAAATATCTACTGGAATTCCAATGGGAACACTTTCTCAGTTATATTAGTTCAAGGGTTGCACCATGGGGAAGTATGTAAAGTCCACCTTTCATGAAAAGGAGAACCGTGCTTCGGTGATCCTAGAGAGAATTCACACAGACGTGTGTAGACCATTCTCGGTTTCTTCAATAGAAAAACATAAGTATTATGTTATTTTTTTTTATGACTTTTTTCATAAATGTTGGATCTTCTTCATGCAGAAGAAGGATCAAACATTTTCAAACTTTTGTGAGTTTAAAGCATTGGTGGAGAAAGAGTCAGGGAAGCAAGTGAAGGCTCTGAGGAGCGATAATGGTGGAGAATACATCTCTAACTAATTCAAAGACTTCTACAGCAAAGAAGGAATTCGAACAGAAGTCATAGCACCTCATAACCCACAGTAAAATGGGGTCACAAAGAGGAAGAACAGAATGATTGTGGGTGCAGCACGAGCGATGTTGCTTGATCAGGGCCTACCAATTCATTTGTGGGTGGAACCATGCAACACTCCAGTTTATTTTCAAAACCATTGTCCTCATAGACTACTTGTCATGAGTACACCTGAAGAAGCTTTCACTGGTAAGAAACCTAATGTTTCGCATTTTAAGATTTTTGGCTCATTTGTTTATGTGCATGTGACCAAGAACGCCAAGAACAAGTTGGAGCCGACTGCTGAAGTTGGGATATTTGTGGGGTATATAGAAACACCCCATAATTATCATGTGTATTTTCCTAACAGTAAGATGACTATTATGCGATGTGATATAAAATTCAATGAGGGGAAAGCCATGCGGTTGTCACTTGAGAGGGAGCTAGACTTGCATGCATCAGAGGAACTGTTGGTTCCCAAAGATGAGTCTCAATATGTGGATCAGCCACATGAGGAGTTTCATGGAGTGGGGGAAGCCACTCATGCAGAGCCATCCATCAGAAATGGCAGAAAGTGTACCATTGAAGCTAATAGATTGAGACTAGATATTGCACAGAATGTAGGAGCCCCTACTTCACAGCGCAGACAGATATAGTCCCCTGATCGATTTACTGGATACATGGATCTCATGAGAAAATGTATTGTGACAGAACCATCTTCCTTTCAGGAAGCAGTGCAGGATCCCACTTGAGTTGATGCAATGGTGGAGGAGTATGACTCCATTGTCAAAAACAGTGCATGGGAAATTGTCCCAAGATCAGTCGACAAATCAGTGGTATGTTCGAGATGGATCTATAAGGTAAAGCAAGATGTTGATGGGAGTGTGGAGAAATACAAGGCCAGATTCTCACGGATCAAGGGGATAGATTATGATGATACCTTTG
>JASDQU010504677.1:157266-167636 GCA_032191745.1 Picea mariana | reverse complement strand
TGGCCCCGCAATTATTCCCGACCATCGATCTCTCAATTTTGGCGATGATCCATGATCAACGACTGCTATCTATCCTCCTTTCTTGTCTTTCACGCACCTTCGTAGACCTCCATGATCTATCAGCATGTAGCTCTCTTCCAAACCAATGGCTATGATTGATTCCAAATTTCCACTCTTCGAGAGTTTCAACTCTCAAATCTCGCTTCCTCCTCAATAGCTATCTTCTGAAGTGGAAGATCTGCTGGAACCTTTCACTACAGATGTGCAGCTACGATTTCCTCCATGAATCCGGCCTTCGGGAGTTTCAATTCTCAAACTCTCATTTATTCTGGAGTGATCTCTTCGAAATGGCAGATCGTCTGCCATGCGTCCTCCTAATCCAACGGTTCTTCTTATGCTTCAGGAATTTTCCCTTTCAACCAGATCAATGATCCTTTGGCTACCTTCTCAATCAACGATCGAGATATCCTTTGGGTCTTTGGACTTTTCCCCCTCCGCTTTCCTCCAGAGTTCTAGATCTAGCACCCAATATCCCCTCACGATCAACGACCAAGATTTACTTCGGTTTTTTCTCGTCTTCCTTGTCCACAAACCTTTGAAGTTGTGGATCTTATGCCACCTGTCCTCCTTGACGATGAATGAACCCTAACTCACTTTGGGACTTTAGAACTTTGGGGATTTTACCTCCCTTACGACAAGCGCATTCAATTCACCGAACTCGTGAAGTTTGAATGGCTCCAAGGGTTAACTCCCACACTCTTTCCCCTATCCAACGGTCATAACAGACCATGGATTCTTTCTGAATAGATTCTCATTCGTTCTCCTTCCAAACAAAGGGACCTTCCCTTTTGAAGTTTGCGTATTTCTACCGCGTGTTCGCTTAAATCGGACAGTTTAAAATAACTTCAGCTCTTCGTGTTTCAGAAGTTTCAAACTTCTGTGTACTCATTCATCTCAGAGTGCCTTCACCCGAAACTGATGGATTTTTGACACGCGTCCTTCCAGATGATGGAAGGTCCCAAATCACTTTGGGACTTTGAGACTTGAACAAGTCCACTCTCCCCTTTTCCTTGTCTCCTTCTTAGAGGTGACCATGGGGAGTGACCTCATACAAACATGCGATTGCAGGCATGCTCAAAGGTGGTTTGAGACCAAACTATTATTCATCCCACAATTCACCTTGAGCCTACACACTTCCTTTCTCTAAAACCATGATTTGTGTTGCGGCCCACCCTCAACTTTGTAAAGCTTGAGCACCTTCTATCCCCACAATGTGCGGTGACTGTCGATCTCACGATCTTGATGATGCTTCTAAATGGATGATCGAGATCTACCTCCAACAATTCAGATATCTTTCAACTTAGAAGACTTTATAAGTATTCAAAGGCTTCAACCTTTTCTCCTCCTTCGAGTCCATCTATCAGGTATCGTCGTCGCTCACGTAAGCGTTATCTCTTATGAGCTTTAGGACTTAGAATTAGTTCTTCTCCCACACACTCCTTGCGTTATCTCTTCTAAGATTTTTGATTTACTCAGTATCCTAAGGGTCTCGACCCTTCTGTTTCCTTTCAAAGGAAAATTTCGTGCCCTCTTGACAACCTTCTGCTCAAAGCACACCCTGTTGAGTGTTTTCTACAGAGTGTTCAACAACTCTGTGAGTATATTCCTCTGATACTCTTCTCCCTGAACTCGACAAAGAATTCTCTCTGGGCACACTTGCACTCACTCGATGCCCACCTGGAAGAGCCCTATAGAGTTCTCAGTGACTCTATCTCTCTCTGAACTCAACACAGAGTTCTTCCTATGCCCTCCTTGCACTTCTGCTGATGAAGGTTCAACAATATCTCTCATGAGATTCTTTGAGGTTAACTTACCTCTGTCAATGCACTCCTTGTGAACAATGTTCAATCCTTGCACTCAAAAAATCAAAGAAGAGAAACAATTGAAACTTATTCGTTACTTTTCCATTTCACACATTAATCTACGGTCCAACACCACTTCTGTCATGGTTTTATGATACTGCTACTCCTCTCGAGCTTCTTAATACGACCAAGGTAACCTCTTGGCACTCAGGAATTTTCTGAGGTTCGAAATTGATTCCTATTAACACAATTTCCACCTGAAACTTTGAGTCCAATGACCACTTATCTAGCCCATCCAGGTTTGACATTAAAACCTTGGCTTTGAACTCAAATTTTGTCTACTTCGACAACAATTATTTAAAAACTTTTTCTTTATTTTCTACTAACATGGCCCATCCAGGATCAATGTTTTAACCATGCTCTGATACCATATTGTAACATCCCTGACCACCCAAAGGCCGAGCAATGCCACTACTGTGGAATATACACTTATATATAATATGCATTAAATAAAATTAACACATTTAACATAGAGTTACTGCTGTCATACAAACTTAAATATAGTTAACAACAATTCAAACTTGCAACGGAATACATGATAACATTTCAAGACATAGACATGCATGACATATAAATTAAGTACATAATTAATACTTATCTTTTAAACTGGCGTAACAACATCAACTGTGTGTAGACCTTCCACGAACCTCCTAGCCTTAGAGCGCACTGCTTATCACTCTCAGTAGTAGGTCACCCCCGAGCTAGGACTAAGCTCCACCGGGCAAGGAAATCCTAGGCTAGGCAAGCTCAATAGGAAGACACACAGTTTATGAGGAAGCATTCTCTCCCAGGAGCCACTTATGCCCACTGCTCATAGACTCTCATTCCCCACATGCTTGTCCCATCCCAAGAGTATACACCTTCGCTGTCACCCAGGACAGTCCATCGCCTGCTTCACCTCCCTTTCCTTGGGCTTCAACAACAGGCTGGACCAGAATTCTCAGAGCTCTATAGTAGCTATGGGAACCCTTCCAGGAGAAATCACTTCCACAACACACTCTCTCACCTGAAGAGAGTTTCCCACATGCTTGACAACCTAAATCTTCAACCACAACCACCTTCCTCACTTGGAGAGAGTGTTCCACATAGGCCTAGCAACCTACTTCTTTGACTCCATTCTCACACAAGGAGGACAACAATAACATCAACAACATTCAGTTAACTCACAGGTGAAAGCAACAATCGAAAATTGGGTATGGACATCCAAAAATGACAACAGTCCACACTAAGACACAACATGGCTCAGTAAGAAACAATCGACAACAACAAGCCACCCTCAGTCAAGGAACTGCGTGGCCACAACAACTAACTGTTATGACACACACATGCCATAGACATATACGGGATGCTCAGGCTTCATGGAAGACGTGGCTCAGTCCATTGGTTTTCCCACGTGTTCTCACTAGGTTCATGACCAGGAAACAATGCAGAGGTCGATTGCAAAGGAAAAATGGGTTCAGACTCCGTATGGAAGAATGACCAGTGAACTCATGCAGAGGTTGGAAGAATGACCCCAAACACGACTGACTCATCAGTTTTAACTGCATGTGCCCAGGTCAACATCTGTCTTCCTGGAGTTGCATGCACTCCATTTTGCATATGTTCCTTTTCCAAAAACTTAGGACAACACTTGGTCAATTGACCACCTTATCCTTTTAGGAAATAATAATAGATTATTATCCCCTTTAGAGGTAAGCCCCCTAACTTATCCCCTAGGACCAAACACTTAGCCTCCTCCCTTACCCAATCTTGTGGAATCTTATCCCCCCATCACTCTTTCTTCATGGTCAGTTTGCACGCAACGATCTTTTTATTTTATTAATGATCTGCATAATTACATATATAGAATCAGTATCTTGGCCTTTAACACCTAGGCTCTCCGGCCTAATAAACACATAATCCCACCAGCTTATATACACTTGACTCACCAGCCTATAAACATAATTAAAATTCATAATTACAACAAGGACTCATCCTTGGGGATATTATAGGTTGTGCTTGCACATTGGTCTGAGTGCCTGCTTCTTGGTGTCCTTCTTGGCTTGTCTCTTTTTGCTTGCGGTAAGGCCTGCCTGCGAAGTTGCTATTCAGTCCTTGCATCTTCTTTTCTTTATATTGAAAATAAAAAATATTTTCTTATTTTCCATTATGGAATTTTCACTTTTGATTACATTGCATTGATTTTGACACATGTGGAGAGATTGCATTTCATTGAAATTGTAGAGATTGCATTGGAAAAATTTCATTTAGAAGCATATCATCACTTTGAAATTCAAGATTAGTGCTTAGCAATGTTTTATATTTGATTCTTTTTATATGCTGAGTCATAATACCATTAGTTTCACGACCACACCTCTTGAGTAAGCAAAATCCATTAAAATTAATGCTAATTAATTAAAATTGAGTAGAAATGATTTTATTTTTCAGAGTATACAAACAAGTATAGAACATAGGGCCTTGGAATAGGATTTTGTGAGTAAAATTCTCCAAGGATATTAAACTAAACATATATGTCTGACTAGGGAGTGGTGAAACCCAATGTGTAATTAGTGACATCAGGAGGCTTTGCTCACACCGAAGTTAAGCACGAGGTCGCGAGAAGTTGGTTATAGAGATAGCTCTCTAGTACCTCCTTAGTGTCAGAGATATTTATGGGGTTATATTCATATTTTTGGGTCTTTCTAGTACCTTTACCTCCATGAGAGGTAGTTCTTTCAATATTTTGGGCTTTGTTAACCTTCCCATACGATGGACCAGAATTACGACTATTCCCCTACACATTGGTTATTTTGTGGTGACTCTAGTTTCTTGACATACAAATGCACATAGGTTACTTGTAGGGGTTATTCTGCAGGTACCCTAAGTCAGATAAGGGTCGGAAAACACACAACCTTTATGGAGGATTACCTCTCTGGGGGGATCTGACCGACTGTGCTATTAAGCCCACAAGGGCCCTTATAACTGATTCTGATACCTCCAAACTTTTTAAGGGAGTCTCAGGCCCCTCTTGGGAGAGAAATACCTACTCTAGTGAGGGAGGCCCCTTTTTAGCCACTATATCCTGTTTGTATGCATTAGCCATTTTTGATTTATTTTGGTATTGTCTCTGATTATTAGTTGGCCCTAGGATTTGGTTTTATATCTTGATTCTTGAGTCATTGTGAAGCAAACAACCTCCTTACATGTCTTGTCGTTTGTTGAAGTTACCACCGGATCTTGACTCTTTACTGAAGTTTCCTTCTAAAAGGCGTAAAGTTAATAAATGTGGTATATATATCTCCACCTCCCAGACTTGTGATCATCCAATTATGAGTACTGAGTCAAACCCAAACATCACAGGGAGTCCCTCGACTCCTATATCTTCTGTCATTAGTGGGATCCATTCAACTCCTTCATCCTCGACAGTGGGGGTGCCGGAGATCCCTGTATCTAGTGTTACCCAACCTATGGGTTCTACTCAACCCATAAGGATGAACCCTTTTGGATCTCTTTTTGGTACACTAGATCACAATTCTAAGTCAATATCTTCGGTCTCTAATCCATTTTATTTTGGTATTCCCAACATGACATCGCAACTCTCATCCTCCTCTCTCATTTGGTGGAGGCCATATTCACCAAATGAATCCTACAGTTGGAGGTTTTCCTCCTCTTTCCTCTGGGCCTAATCCTAGTCTCAATGCTCCTGGATGGAGTGCTCAACTGAGTGGACAATTCACTTCCTATAATCCATCCTTTATCCCCTCTTCCTCCATGCCGATTCTGAAAAACACGTTTATTATGGAAAATCCCCATTTGTCCTCCAGAGTTCTAACCTAAGGGATCCAGTTTCACACTATGGGAAAACCCTAGCCCAGAGCCCCTTCGGTTGAGGGAAATGTATATGACCCTCATCATGCTGCTTTTGTGGGTATGGTGCCCATACAAAATTTTATGAATTAGTTTGGAGGAGGATATTATCCTACCAGAAAAGGCCATGGAATATACCAGAACCCTGGATGGCATGTAATCCCTTAACCCTAATCTTTCCTAGGAGCATGGGATTAAATGCCGCAGCACCAACCTTTTCTAGCCATGCTTAATCTGCCAGATTTGTAAAAATTAATGAATGACATTGTGTGTCACAATATGTTATTTCCCCCCATCCCCACCAAGCTTCCTTTGTACATTCCAAAATTTGAAGGAAAGACTGGTGAGGATCCATATGATCATGTCACTACTTTTCATCTTTGGTGGTCATCTAACTTCTTGAATGACGATTCTATTCATTTGAGGCTATTTCGACTCACCCTCATGGGGGTCACTGCGAAATGGTACATTGAGCTACCGGGGGGAACATATGAAAACTTTAATAATATGGTTTTGGTCTTTCTCAATCACTTAGTTATGATGCCAACATACAAATATTTCCGACTCTCCACCAAGATAAAGCCACACATATCTTAGATCATATCCAAGAGCGGCGTAGAAAAAAGAGGTTGATGAAATCCTACATTCCTCTAGAGTTTCTGTTGGAGTGGTTCCTTAAGTCCTTATTGCCTTATATTTCGAAGGATGTCTCTACAATTGGAGTAACATATGAGAAAGAAGCTATTTTCAAAGCCCAACAATTGGACCTCATATATGCTCAATATGGGATGTTGTATGAAATTCTTCCCGACGTGCCATGGTTGAACTATGGCCCTAGACAAAATCCTGTGCCTCATGCGAATGGAATCATAGGCTCTGCAAATGCTAAGTCTACAGACTTGGTGACAAACCAGTTGAAAGATTTGTCTCTAAGACATCCTGTAGCAGGACAAGATTCATCTTCATCCTTCACTCCCACTCAGTCAGTGGATGTGCATTCTGTACAGTCATCGGCTAACCAAAATGGTAACCAAAAACTAGGAGGGAATAAAAGGAAAGGATGAGGTAATAATTGTAAGGGTGGGAAAAATAATAATAAATCCAAGGAATACACTAACAATGATAGATCGAATAATAATGATGGCGAGGGAAATAAATAAAAACAGGAGGTGAAATTTCCTTTTAAACTTTGTAAAGATGATCACCTTACCCACCTATGCCCAAAAATAAATGAAGCCTCGAGGCTCTTATCACTTCTAGCCACTGTGTTGACAAATCTATTTTTGTATAATCAACACATGGCCTCAGGGACCCCCAACAATGGAAATGTGTTGAATGAGAGTCAAAACCCCTCAACACATGAAGGTGGCCATGTATGTGTCAATATGGTCAAGTCTCAGATTGATGTAGCCACTTGATCTCATGATTATGGCTCTTCACAGACCATTGTAGGTCTAGAATCTCCTCCTCCTCTAAAAACACCCTTTTATATCGAAAAGCTGGAACCTCCACCTCGTATTCCGAAAGGAGTACTAAATCACTCTTCCCACAATCCTAATGCTAGATTTGCCCAAAAATATTCAATATTTGTCGAAGATATAGGCCAAACCCCTTGTGAAATCTCAGCTTTGGAGGTTCTCTAGACGTGTCCTTCATAGAGGAATGCCTTGTTATCTGCTTTAGGATATCTAGACCCATGTGGCTCAAAGGTTAATAAGTTTGACATCATGGATGTTAGGCCTCGCTTACCTTACCACACGGCCTTTCAAATCCATGTGAAGTTTATGGAAATTACCATCAAACAAATTGTAATTGATGTAGGTGTTGTGACGTGCATGATGTCCCTAGCCTATTGGAAATTCATTGGCTCTCCGACTCTATCCCAATCTATGACTATGTTGACATCATTTTATGGGTGTTCATTTTGACCCCACATAGTTCTTCCCGCTTTTCCTGTCCAGTTAGGTGGGAAGACAGTGGGGGTTGATGTCGAGGTGGTTGATGCACCCCTCGACTATAATTTACTACTAGGGTGTAATTGGACTTATGCTATGACAACCATCATGTTGTCCATTTTCTGCACTTTATGTTTTCCTCATGAAGGGAAAATAGTGACGATTGATCAATTTCCCTTTGCGCACACTATTCCTAATGCATCAGTTGGAACTTCGATCCTTGTGATCGAAAATTCTCAGCAGACAACTGAGGATGTTGGTGTCAAAATGTATTCTTCTATGATGGGTAGCTTTGATTTCCTGCCACCAATTCACCACATTCATGCCATTTCCAGTGAGTCTTCATCGTCGATGGGGTCTTTTCCTTTCCGTACTCATATTTCAATAACCCTTGGACCCTACCTTCCCCGACTATGTCATATGAAGGTCAGTCGCACATTGGGATGGAAATGCCACTGTCAGTGACAAAAGTTGAGTGTCAGTCTATTCTTGATGCTACTGCTGACCCAGATCCTTCCTCCTTGTGGATGGATGAGGTGGATATTATTCTAGATCCCGTATGGGCCGTTCAATCATCTTTTTCACATGATTTCCTCAATGATACTTTACCTTCAGATGAAGCCATCTTAGAGGCCATGTATGGTCCTGATAGGCCTTGAGACGATATGCATCATTGCTCCTATTTCCTTCCAGATCTTGTGAATATCAAACAAGATGAATTTATATCTACCTTAAGTGAGATGGTTGGTCACACCGTGGTTCCATTAGATACACATGGTATTTATTCCGAAGGAAACATGGAGAATATTTCTCTTACCGTCATGATCGACATCTCTTGTATTCCTGGAAAAATTGAAAACGTATATATCGGTGCAGATTATTCGCCTGAAGAAATTCATATCTACACTGATCTATTCAAAGAGTTTCGTTATGTATTCGCTTGGTTGTATGAAGAGATGTCAGGGATCAACACCAACATTTTCTAACATGATTTTAAAACCTATCCGGATGCTAAACCTGTTCGACGATATCTTAGAGTTGTTAATCCTAGGAAGGCCCCTGCTATTAAGGAAGAGGTAGAGAAGCTACTTAATGATGGTTTCATCTACCTAGTTCCCTTGAATGAATAGGTGTTCATCCCCATTCCTGTAAATAAAAAGAAAGGAACCATCCGCGTATGTATGAGTTTTTGAGACCTAAATAAGGCTTGTCCTAAAGATAACTTCTTGAATCCTTTCATTGACCAGATTCTTGACGAGTGCATGGGAGGAAAAGTCTTTTCTTTTATGGACAAATTTTTAGGATATAATCAAATTTAAATCATACCTGAGGATCAACATAAGATAATGTTTATTTGTCCTTGGGGTACTTTTGCATACCAGAAAATTCCTTTCAGCCTTAAAAATGCCGGAGAAACCTTCCAACGTTCCATGACCTTTTCTTTTAAAAATCTCAAGCATACTGTTGAAGCTTACCTAGACGATCTCGTTGATCACTCTCACAAGAGAGTAGATCACTCCACTCAACTTTCATTAGTATTTGAGAGATTCCGTTACTATCGCATTCAGTTGAACCCTCACAAGTGCATCTTCTGTGTTAGGTCTGGATGTATTTTAGGATTCTTAGTGTCTGAGCATGTGATCATGGTAGATCCTATGAAGGTTGAGGCAATACTTCAATTGCCTCCCTCACACAACATTAGACAACTTCAAGGTTTACAGGGGAAGGATAATTTCTTACATCGATTCATAGTGAACTATGCCAATTTAACTAAGGGTTTCATGCATCTTTTGAAGAAGGATACTCTGTTTGTATGGTATGAGCGAGCCCAATAATCCTTTGATGTTATTAAGAAATATTTGGTATCAACACCTCTATTGAATCCTCCAAACTACAATAGAGACTATTTGATTTATATCGCCACTTCCGAAGGGATGGTTGGTATGGTTCCGGTTTAGGAGGATGATGAGATCCATGAGCACATTGTTTACTATATCAGTTGAAACCTAGTCGGTCCTGAACTTAAATACTCTCACGTATAGAAACTAGCTTTGGCCGTCATACATGTAGTTCAAATATTATGACATTATATATAAATTTGCAAAACTATCGTAGTTGCAGATATCAATCCATTTCAATGTGTCCTCACCAGGTGTATCATAGGAGGGCAATACAATAAGTGGATTGTTATTTTGCAATAATTTGATCTCGATTTCGCTTCGACGAAGTCTAAGAAATCACTAGTTTTTTCTGAGTTGATATCGGACTTCCCTAGACTAGATGAGGACATTTTTCATGATGATTCATTTGCAGATGAAAATATCTTCCTTATCTCACCTTCGGACCCATGGTATTTATCTTCAAACCTTGAAGCTACCCCAACATCTGTCAAGAGACGATTGACGACGTATATGTCACCGGGCTAAAAACTACCTTATCATCGGTGACACTTTGTATCATCGAGGAGTAGATAATATTTTTTCTTGACTCACGAGGAAGCTGAGTCTATTCTTAATGACTGTCATAGTGGGGCTTGTGGTGGTCATTTATCTGTGCTTGTGACAACCCAAAAAATATTGCGAGACAATTATTTTTGGCCATCAATTTTTAAATATTGTGTTGAAGCGGTCAAGAAGTGTCACCCTTT
>JASDQU010504677.1:88589-105853 GCA_032191745.1 Picea mariana | reverse complement strand
AATAATAAGAATGCTCTTCGCAGTTACATTATTTCAACATCCACGACTATGTTGTGATGTTTCTCCTCTCCCAGTAGTCTTATTCACACCCATCCACTGGGAAAGACTACGACCATATCCCCAAGGCTACGCCATGGTCCAAGACCATGCTACAAGTCTTATTCACACCTAGCCACCTCACATGGCATAGGCAAGACTTGTACTCGACTGTGCATTACTCCCTTAGTCACCTCACATGACTGATATGGGAAACCCTTGGCTAAAGGGGTTATTCGGATGGAGGAGAAATATCACACATCCTTCTCAAAGAGGGTGGATATTTGGCATCACGCCAAGCTTGTCTCTGAAGTACTCGTACTTCACTCTAGACAGAGGCTTGGTGATAATGTTCACTATCTTCTCATCTGTGGATATGTATCGGAGCTCCTCAACTCCTCTTTGCACCATGTCTCAAATGTAGTGGTATTTGATCTCTATATGCTTCGACTTGTCATGAAAGACATGATTCTCTGAAGGCTTCTCGCAAATTTGATTATCACAATGTATCAAAGTTGGCTCCAATTCTAGATCAAATAACCCTACAAGTAACTTATGAAGCCACACTGATTCACAACTTGCAACACTGGATGCAATATACTCTACCTATGATGTATTGAGTGCCACTAACATCCGCTTCTCTGCTCAACCTTGAGATCATACCTTATCCCAAATTGAAGCAACATCCCGACGTGCTTTTCTCGTCCACTGCACTCTCCGCCCAGTCTAAGTCTGTATAGCATTGCAGCTTTACTGCACTGTCCGAGACATATCTAAGTCCATATCCAACCATACCATGCAGGTACCTCAACACATCCTTTGTTGTTATCCAATGTGCATGTGTCACGAGGAAAATATCTCTATGGCATGGGGTAAACCACAACAGACAGAATGACACGTAGAAATCAACTCTAATCCCAAGTATGCTATATAAATGAAATGATAACAAGACAAGGCCAAGAGCCTACCTCGTTCAGACGTCCGATGAAGACCACCATTGAACACACAACTCAAAGATTTATACCTACAACTTGTCCTTAATAACCAATATATGAAAGCATATGGTGATAATATATAATGTTAGCATATAGATTATCATAATCCATTAACATACATGACAAATACACCCATGGAATAATAATTCAAATATTTGCAAGATATCAATTGGACGAGAAAATAGTATTTCTATTAAAATAATAAGCAGAAGTATATAGGTGACAAACTTCTGTAACGCCATACATCGGAACCGAGAAACTAATTCTATGTAGCTGGGCCTCTACCACTTCAATCCTCCACCAAAGGCAAGCTCATATAAAGGATACAATGAGGTTGTCCATCACAAAGAAGGAAGAGCTTGGGGGATAAACAAGGGGTTCAGAATTTCAAGGACGAAGAGATGCAGACTCAATATGAAGTGAAATTTCTGCAGAGTGTCTTTTCTCTCAAAGTTGAATTGTTGAATTTCCCTTCAAGGCTTGGATATGGCTCAATTTATAGCCTTCAAATGGAACTAAAGGTCTGAGTTGGAGCGTTTCCAGTATATGGAAGGTCAAGGATCATGCATCTCGTGACATGGCATGGAAACCTGATATAATTTTTAATTTTGGGCACCAAACCCGATGTACATGGGCTGCAATAGAGCAACCTGTGTATACTCTTGTTGCCTAACTTATAGGGCACACATATGTGGAAAAATGTGTTTTTTTTGCTCTAGAAGGTACAAAAGGGGACTTCAATTTTGCATAGGGAAATGGAAAGGCCATCCAGGCAAAATTTGTTGTAATAGATGCCCCCTAATGTGTGAGGTCAAAGGAGTATCTACAATGGCCGAAAAAATTATCTTTCCTAGAAGTGGAGTAATGGAGACTTAGCTGGAAGTGCTAGTTACTCATGAGAATATTACAATCCATAATGAATTTGTACATATGGTTTCCAATCCGAATTACACTACAGATCCATGTGGAAATATATCAAATAGTTGTTCATGGCCATGAATATGCAATGCAAAGTGCCATAGGTTGTCGTAGTCACGAACAAGGAACAATAGAATCCAATCTGAAAATCAATCTGAAGATATCCATATATAGTGGAGTACAATCTGATCTCCCATGATCATTGAATTCATATAGGCATTGGTCCAATGAAAGACAACAACAGATTAGGAACGTTGCTACCATAAGTTGGAGGTATTCTACACTATCCTCCGAAGGTGCAATTCTACATCATGTGAATAAAGGAGTTGAGGTCAAACATAATGAAACTTCGTTTGATTACCGGTCATTAAGGTATATCGTTAACAAACGCGAGACAACCTACCGATAATGAAAGTAGGTATCAAGGCACCAAGTACATTCTACAAGTGTGAATAAGGGTGTTGAGTTCAAACACTTAAAGAATCCATTGATCAAGAGACATTGATGTATTCCCAACTGTCGATGGCGGGAGAACCTTCCACTGATGACTGCAAGCCTCTAGGTACTCATAGGACTCTAGGTCTCATTTTCAGAATAGATGAGTTGGAGTAAATGGAAGGACAACCACTGAAAGGAGAGCATTAGGGAATCGCTCATCAGTCAACACGAGGTACAAAGCAATAGCTTGATGATTAGGAGGAGCTTGGATGAATAGGATTTTCACAAACCAACGACCCTGTGCATCTCTCGTATGCACCAGATGCAAGTAGTGCACGAAAGAGACTTTCTGAATAGCAGCCAATAAGAAAAATTGTCGACAAAGGCAAGGAAACCACCAGTAAGGCTAATAACATCCAAGACACTGCACGAATCCCAATGTGTGAATAGATTTCTTGTCATCGAACACAAGGGAAACCCCCCAGTCAATGACCAATGAGGAGATGTCAATTGTTGGGTTGAAGGTTATCTAATCATAATGAAAGTAGGACCATGGTGCATGGTAGGACTATAGCTTCATGTGACTCTAAGATACACTGAGGGGATGGCCGAAATGCAAAGTCAAGAGTTCGGAGAAATGGCCGACACATGCTTATAGACATCCTTTGAACAAGAGCATGAGACATATGGATAACTTAGGCAACATAGACTTGATGATAAAACTTCGTGATGCAGAAGGAATCAACAAACTCTCCATAGGGACTAGAAGAATAACCAGTTGGAGGGATAAAGTCTAAGTAATGAGCTCAACTTCGTAAGGTCATGCTAAACCCAAACTTTGGATGACAGTGGACTCAAAATCTCATTCTCTGTTCAAAGGCGACAAGACTATTGCCGATATGAGATAATATTATTTTCCCGCCCGTATATTTTTGTTTTTTCATAGGCAAAGAAATGTTATGATACAAGAGAGAAAACGAGTGTCACGAATAAACAACTAGCTCCAAACAGTGGAACATACATATGCTCAATGCAAGGAAGTGCATATGGGGCATGGACACTCAAGGGGATGTTTCCTCTTAGGGTACATGGTGTCAAGTTGCAAAGGATATAAAAAAAGGCTCTACTTGGCTAGTGATGCAAATTGTTGAGGTAAGAGGCTTATAATGAGAAAGTGGGAACCAGAAATAGGCTCAATACTGCAAGTAAGATGATGGAATGCGATTACAACTTAACTCCAATGAATGTCCTTTTTTGTAGATTTAGTCTCCTAGGCCCAAAAAAGTATAAAATAATACACATGAGAACTCTTCTAGCCAATGGTGACTAGATTATTCCTTTTTTCGTAAGTAGTTTACTTGGTCCAAAAAAGGGTTAAACTTACACCAAATAGACGTCCTTTCAAATCCATTTAATGAGTGTGAAAGAGACAAGTTAACTTGACAATCTTTTCTGTTTTTTAGAGAGTTAGAAAAGAGATTAACCGAGACTCAAGGGGAGTCCCATAGGTAACGGTCAGAATGCTTGTGAGTAAGAATATGGGGTTTGAACGCAAAGTCATATCGGAACTATAAGGAACTCTTGGTCCTATGGAATAAATTCTGCATGGGCACCAGATAACATAAAGGTTCTAACTAGGGCACCCATTTTTGGTAAGCCTCTACCACTTAATAACAAAACTTCTAGTAGCAGTGAGAAGGTTCCATGTCGCTAATAAATGGGTTCGTACCTAAGGCGTATGGATCACGGTCATAGGATGATGCAAGAATGAAAAACAGAGTGACAACATATCCTATATGTTGGTGAAAGAATATAACTATCGAAAGAATAAACAGGCGATATGATGCTAGAAACCACAAAAAATCTTGGACAAAACCACCAAAAAACAATTCTTTCCACTGCACTATTAGTCCATAAGGTCAAAAATTAGCACAAACTATATGAAGTGGGTAAAAAAATTTCTATTAATAGTAAAAATAGACCATTTTACCATACCATTTGAGTTTTTTCACCCACATAGTGCATTTTAGACCATTTCCCCCTCGATCTTCAAGTGTCGATTGCGGAAGCTATGATCAACGGAATCAACAACCGTCTAGACCAAGTAAATGCTCATCCCCTCTACTTCAATTTCAATGGTTTAAATTTCAATTTCAGGCCCCATTTTTTTAGTATTAGAGGGTGTAATATGGAAATTAGGGCGTACACGGGTGACAGTTTATCAGGTCACATATACGACCCCATATATGTGGGCAAAGTGAAGCTTTCCCATGTATATGAAGCCCTATACACGAATGTTACCAAGCTAGCCCGCGTACAAGTTCGTGAACTCATTTTTAAAAGGTTTTAACTCAAAAAATGGCTTTTCCTTTGTAGGAAGGTGATTGAATGGAGGGAGAGGGAGCATGAAGAGATAGATGCAGCAGTGGGAAGGGGTGCAAGGGCCAAAAAATATTTAAAAATATGTGGCCTTTATAAATTTTGGTATCTCAAGGAATTAGGGCTCAAGTGAGGTTACTCTAGTTTCTAGTAAACTACTAGGATCCAGAGACAAAGTCCTTCAACCTCGATGAGAAACCATTGAGGATTGAAGTGGACTATATATATTTTATCACAGGATTATCTCATCGGGGCAAGGTATTGAATCTCAAGGCCCGAGGGGTTGGGGGTGGTATGACTAAGGAGGAGTGCATTGCCACCCACTATGTTGCAACCACAGATAAAGTATGGAGCCAACTCCCAATCAGAGGGATTGAGAACTTGAGTTTAAAGATCGGTGTGCTTGTACTTACACATATTTCAGGGTCGACCTCGTTGCATCAGGCATCAAGGTCACTCATGTTTTATGCGGTGGAGTTTTTAAGACCCACTGTTTATGACAAGTGTACCTCACTACTGGCTAACATGAAGAGCCAGTTGACGGATTGCAAATAAGGGAAAAAGATAAATTTTGGATTTGCATCCATTCTTTGTAGTTTTTTCTTTGAGTGGGTGCTAAGATTGATCCCTAGAGTAGATATTACTCCACATGGATTGCATGATCCAACCATGTCACGATGGACCAATGTGATGAGGCGACTATGAGGTGGTAGGGTGCCAACCCCCTACAATGATGAGTTCTTTTTCTGGTGGCACCGACAGGTTATAGCCATTGACGACTACTCTTACAACGGGATCGAATACAGAGGGGATCTGGACATGCCTTTGCCACAAGGTTCCACCTACGGTGGTATTGGTAAGAAATGTTTTTATATATTTCATTTTTTTGTGTTTTTCAATAAAAATAAAAAACACAAATATTTTTTTATGGTATCAAGTATTAACAATTGCTTTGTTACTCAGATGTAGGTTCGCGATGACCAGAGGGATTCTCATCACATTGACGAAGGATCCAAGGAGATGAGCACGTGGGAGGAGATGCAATGAAAGGTGGTGGGTGTACCCCATGCATGGGTGCAACTCTTCCGACATCTCACAAATGTCGTAGTGTGCTATCATGATATGCATCCGATGCCACAGACGTAGATTCCATGGTCATATTATATACCGGCCATATATGTATTTTGAGGGTGTGAGCCCCATTGTATTATGACACTATATTTTGAAAGGATGAAATATAAAAAAAAAATTGTTCTTCGGCTTTACTTATATATGTTACAATGTGTACATCCATGAATGTTTTTTCTTTGCTTAGTTATGTGACAAATTCCAATCTAAAATATAATTATCATATGCATCAGATACATGATTAGAACTTCTAGGTATGTGATTATAAGTAAGAAAATCAAAGTATCGTTCCAACAGTCATACCCGTAAGAATCGTCAGAGTAGAGTAGGGTCTTGCACACGGTAAATGTCGTTTAACTGACATACGACTAACTGGGAGTCCAGGCGAACCTCTAAAGACTGAACACCATGTGAGATGGCGTCACGTAATATCTATATAAAAACACTATACTTGACCACATTATTCGTTGATGGCTCCATACGAACGCCACCTGAAGACACCAGTTGGCCCTCGGGTGAGTAAATGACCCAAGCAGCGGAAGCCATGTTCCGCGTATGATGACTGGAAACATATGCAGACCCGAAGTAAACTGAAGACTTCGTCGACATATACCAACCAAGGGAAAACTTGATAATAAATCCGATGACACAAAGGAAAAGATGTATATACACTAATATACACTAGTATAAAAAATTTCATGCCCAAGCTTTGAGGGCTTAAGCGTAATACCTTTTAAGGTAGAGCCCAATATTTATGGGCTCATCCAACATATTTCCATCATAATCTTCCAATTCATAAGATCCTTTCTCTAAGACATGTCGCACGATATAAGGACCATGCCACACGGGATTGAACTTGCCTGCCCCCAATGGTTCTTTGGCTTGGTCATATAGGAGAACCAAGTCACCCTCAACATACTACCGAGGACAGATAGACCTATCATATTGAACCTTAACACATCATTTATTTGCTTCAATATTCATAGAGGCATCTCGATGCTGCTCATCGAGACACTATAGGTGTACGAGGCATTCTTCAAGATCGAATGTGTCAGGTAGGAGCTCAATTTCCAACTTGAGGGAAGGGATTTCACATTCAATCGGAAGAATCAACTCCATGCCATGTACTAATTGAAAAGGAGAGAAACCAATGGATGTATTTACAGAGGTTTGATATTCCCAAAGTGCAAGGTAAACATTAGATGCCAGTCAGATTTACTTTGGCTGATAGTTTTTTGCAAGATGGTCTTGAGAGATTTATTCACCGCCTCTAATTGTCCTTTTTCTTGGGGATAGTAAGGGGAAGAATGATCGTGCTTAAACCCCAGTTTTTATGCTAACTCTTTCATCATTTCATTCTCAAAGTGACTGCCATGATCAGTGACAATCTCTCTTGGGATTCTAAACCAGGCTATAATTTGGTTGAATACGAAGAATGTTGCAGCCTTACCATTGAATTTAATGATAGGTATGGCCTTTGCCCATTTAGTGAAGTAATCCACGAACATAATGATATGTTGATGCCCCCCAGCCGAAGCTGGGTTACAGTCCATAAATCCAACCCCCTCTTGGTGAAGGGACCGACGATGACGACTGGGTGAAGAGGGGTTGGGTGCAAGCACATTTTTGAGTGAAGACCTAGCAAGGGTGACATTTCTTTACCACTTCAACACAATCTTTAAAAATTGATAGCCAAAAATAACCAGCTCACAATATTTTTTGGGCTATGGCAAGACCAGATAAATGACCACCACATGCCCCACTGTGATAGTCATTGATAATAGACTCAAATTCCTCATGAGTCAAGCAACGATGTAAAATATTATCTACTCCTCGACGATACAAAGTGTCGTCGATGATAAGGTAGTTTTTAGCCTGATGACGTATACATCATCGGTCGTCTCTCGACAGATGTTGGGATAGCTTCAAGGTTTGAAGATAAATTAGAATGTCTCCATACTAGGGGTCTGAATATGAGATAAGGAATATATGTTCATCTGCGAATGAATCGTCATGAAAAATGCCCTCATCTAGTTGAGGGAAGTCCGATATAAACTCGAAAAAAACTAGTGATTTCTTAGACTTCGCCGAAGCGAAATCGAGATCAAATTCTTGCAAAATAACAATCCATTTATTTTATTTCCCCCCTATGATACGCCTGTTGAGGAAGTATTTAAATGGATTGATATCTGCAACTACGGTAGTTTTGCAAAGTAATATATAATTCTGTAATATTTTAACTACATCTATGATGACCAAGGCTAGTTTACCTATGTGAGAGTATTTAAGTTCAAGACCAACTAGGTTTCTACTGAGATAGTAGACAATGTGCTCATGGAGCTCATCATCCTTCTGAACCAGAACCATACCATTCATCCCTTCGTATGCGACGATATAAATCAAATAGTCTCTATTGTAGTCTGGAGGCTTCAGCAGGGGTGTCGATACCAAATCTTTCTCAAGAGTATAAAAATATTCCTAGGCTCACTCATCCCATATAAACAGAGTATACTTCTTCAAAAGACGCATGAAACCCTTAGTTAAATTGGCATGTTTCACTATGACCCGACGCAAGAAATTATCCTTCCCTTGTAAACCTTGAAGTTGTCGAATGTTGCACAGGGGAGGCAATCAAAGTATTGCATCAACCTTCATATGATCTACCATGATCCCATGCTCAGATACTAAGAATCCTAAAATAAGGCCAGACTTAATGCAGAAGATGCACTTGTGAGGGTTCAACTGAATGTGACAGTAACGACATCTCTCAAATACTAATTGAAGGTGAATGTAGTGATCTACTCTCTTGCAAGAGTGAGCAACAAGATCATCTAGGTAAGCTTCGACAATATGCTTGAGATCGTGAAAATCAAAGGTCATGGCGCGTTAGAAGGTTGCTCTGATGTTTTTAAGGCCGAAAGACATTTTTTGGTATGAAAAAGTACCCCAAGGACAAATAAACGTCGTCTAATGTTGAATTGGGTTTGATTTGAATTTGATTACACCCTGAAAATAGTGCGCACTCATCAAGAATCTGATCAATGAAAGGAGTCGGGAAGTTATTTTTAGGACATGCCTTGTTCAGGTCATGGGATGGTTCCTTGTTTTTTGTTCACGGGATCGGGGTTGGAAACCCATTCATTCAAGGGAACTGGGTAAATGAAACCAACATTAAGTAGCTTATCTACCTATGCCTTAATAACAAGGGCCTTCCTAGGATTAACAACTCTAAGACATTGTCAAACATGTCTAGCATCCAAATAGGTCTTAATCTCATTTTCAACAATGTTGGGGTCGATCCTCGACATCTCTTCGTACGACCACGCAAATAGATCACATAATTATTTGAAGATATCAGTGTAGATCTGAATTTCTTCACACAAACAATCCACATTGATATATACATTCTCAATTTTTCTAGGAATTCGAGAGATGTTGATCATGGTGGTAGGAGAAATATTCGCCATGTTTCCTTCATCATAAATACCATGTGTATCTAATGGAACCACAACGTGACCAACCATCTCACTCAAGGTAGATCTAAAATCATCTTATTCGATCCTAACAAGCTCTGGGAGGAAATATGAGTGATGATGCATATCGTCCCAAGGCCTATCAAGACCATACATGGCCTCTAAGATGGATTCATATGAGGGTAAAGTATCGTCAAGGAAATCACGAGAACAAGAAGATTGGACGACCCATACAAGATCTGGAACATGATCCTCCTCGTCCATCTACGAGGAGAAAGGATCTGGGTCAGCAGTAGCGTCAAGAATAGACCTATACGCAATTTCTTTCGTTGACAGTGGCATTGCCCTCCCAATGTGTGACTAACCTTCGTACGACATAGTTGGGGAAGGTAGGGTCCAAGGGTTATTGAAATACGAGTTATGGAAAGGAACAGACCTCATCGATGACAAAGACTCACTGGAAATGGCATGTATGTGATGAATTGGTGCCACGAAATCAAAGCTACCCATGAGAGAGGAATACATTCTGACACCAACATCCTCAGTTGCCTCCTGATAATTGTTGATCGTAGGGACTGAAGGTCCAACTAATGCATTAGGACTAGAGTACGTAAAGGATAATTGATCAATCGTCACTATTTTCCATTCGTGAGGAAAACATAGAGTGCGGAAAACGGATGACACAATTGTTTTCATGGCATAAGTCCAATTACGCCATAGTAGTAAATTATAGTTGAGGGGCACATCAACCACCTCGACATCAACCTCCCTTATCTTTCCACCTAACTGGACTGAAAAATCTGGAATAATTTTGTGGGGTTGAAACGAACACCCATCAAAAGTGGTCAACATAGTCATAGATTGGGATAAATTTTGGAAGCTAATGGCTTTTCAATAGGTTAGGGACATCACACATGTTGCAACACCTTCATCAATTACAAAGTGCGTTTGATGGTAATTTTCGTGTACTCCACATGGATTTGAAAGGCCACGTGGTAAGGTAAGTGAGGAATAATATCTGTGACATCAAACTTAATAGCCTTCGATCCACACAGGTATAGAGCTCCTAAATCAGTTAACAAGGCATTCCTCTGTGAAGGACACATCTTGAGCACCTCCAAAGCCGATATCGCACAAGGGTTTTGACCCAGATCTTCGACAATTGAATAGTTCTTGGCAGCTATGGAATTAAGATTGTGGGTAGAGCACTTTAGTACTCCTTTCGGAATACGAGGCAGAGGTTCAGGATTTTCGATCTGCAAGGTTGTTTCCGAAGGAGGAGGAGACTTTGGACCTACAATAGTCTATGAAGAACCGTAATCACAAGATCGAGTAGCTACATCAATCTGAGACTTGACCATATTTTCATATACATGGCCACCTTCATGTGCTGAGGAGTTTTGACTCCCGCTCGACGCATTTCTGGTGTTGGAGATCCCCGAGGCCATGTGTTGATTATGCAGAAACAGATTTGTCAGCACAACGGGAAGCTGCGATAAGAGCCTCAAGGCTTTCTCGATTTTGGGACATATGTAGGTAAGGTGATCATCTTTACAAATTTTACAAAGAAACTTTACCTTTCATTTTTCTTTCTTGCCCTCACCAGCATTATTATTCAATCTATCATTGTTAGTGTCGTCCTTGGATTTTTTATTATTTTTCCCACCCTTACAATTATTACCTCATCCTTTCCTTCTATTACCTCCTGGTTGTTGGTTACCATTTGGGTTAGCCGACGACTGTACAGAATGAACATTCACCGACTAAGTGGGAGTGGATGACAAATTTGAAGCTTGTCCTACTACATGTTGGCTTAGAAACAAATCTTTCAATCGGTTCGTCACCAAATCTATAGACTCATCATTTGCAGAGCCTATGATTCCATCGACATGAGGCACATGATTTTGTCTAGGGTCATAGTTTGACCGCGGTGTGTCAGGAAGAATTTCATACAACATCCTAGATTGGGCATATATGAGGTCCAATTGTTGGGCTTTGAAAATAGCTTCTTCCTCAGATGTTACTCTGGATGCAGAGACATCCTTCGAAATATAAGGCAATAAGGACTTAAGGAACCACTCCAATAGAAACTCTGGAGGAATGTAGGATTTGACCAACCTCTTCCATCTACACCACTCTTGGATATGGTACGAGATATGTGTGGATTTATCTTGGCAGAGAGCCAAAAAAAGTTCAATGTCGGCATTGTAATGAACCGACAACTGGAAGTGGTTGAGAAAGACCAAAACCATATGATTAAAGTTTTTGTATGTTCCCCTCGATAGCTCAATATACCACTTCGTGGAAACCCCCGTGAGGGTGCGTTGAAATATCCTAAAATGAATAGAATCGTCATTAAGGGAGTTAGATGAGCACCAAAGATGAAAAGTAGTGACATGATCACCTGGATCCTCGCCAGTCTTTCCTTCGAATTTTGGAATGTATGAAGGAAGCTTGGTGGGGATGGGGGCCCATAATCGATTGTGATGCACATGGTCATTCATTAATTTTGACAAATATGGAAGATTAAGCGTGGCCAAAAAAGGGATTTGGGGTTGCAGCATCTGAGCCCATGCTCCCGGGAAAGATTGGGACTGAGGGATCGTAGGCCATCTAGGGTTCTTGTATATTGTTGGCCCTTGGTTATGGAAGTAAGCGAAGACTAAGGCATAAAAGAAGGAATGCGAACTGCACGGAAGACACAGTGACTGTTACCGGGTCGAAGTGAGCAAACGAGCAAAAAAGACGGAGCGAAGTAAGAGAAAGCAAGGCATTGGACGAGGAGATCAAGGATGACATATCAGCATGGAAGAAGGATCGTGGACAACTCAACAAGCAAAAAAATCCACCGTTGGATGCCTTGGAGCACCGTGCAAGAAAGAAGGAAAGACAGGTTGGAAAAGCCCTGAAAATGTGGGTCAAGTTGACCTAGGGTTTTAGACACCTAGGGTTTTGGTATCTAGGGTTTTGACACTTAGGTTTCGGCCTAAGGTTGTCTGAGAGCTATTGTAATGTTTAAATAGAGGTCTAAAGGACCTAGGATGGGTTATATGAGATTGTGCTATGAGGAGAGATTGCTATTGAGAGAGAAGTTTTGTTTTTTGAGAGCAATCTGTATTGTAAGATCTTCAGTTGGGTGCGAAGATCAGTCCTACAGCTGGGTGCACAGGGAGGGGAGAAAGAGAGAGAATAAGATAAGGTTTGCTAACTAAGAGCGCAAACAAGAACTGTATGCTTCACCTTAATATAATATAAAGCACAGTTCTATGGATGTAGCCCTAGGGAGAGGGTGAACCACGTATATCTCGTGTCGTGTGTGATTGATGCTCTATTCTTTGTCCTTTTATATATTGTTAGTTCTTTGTTGTGTTAGATCTGATAGATAGTTGTGTGAAGTAGATCTAAGTTGGTACTGGATATATAAATGTTGTGTTGCTCTTGTATTGGACCCACTTGATATTCCCCTTGGTTGTAGACATCTTTGTCCTGCAACCCCCCATAGCTGCTTCAGGTGAGACTGCATCTGCCTCGCAGGTGTTGCCGAAAGGGCCAGTAGTTAGGGCTTGTTGGTGCACTCTTGGAGCTGAAACCTGGGTCTACCCCTGTGCCAACAAATGGTTCCGTTGTCGGGACATGAATCTTCTTGAGGGAATGTCAAGGTGGTTTCCATCAAAGTCAGAGATTCAAAAGTGGATAGAATATCAAGAAAAGGACTTCGCTGAAGCCCAGAACAAGAAACCTAATCTTAGTACAGAGGATTAGTTAGAAAGATATATATTTACTGATATACGCGAGATTTTCTTTGGAGGAATCCATCAGGAGTTATATGAGTGGTTAGCTAGGTTAGCAGATACCCAGTTTGAGATCAGATCTAGACCCATGTGGTTTGGACGTCAACGTTGGTCAAGAAGGTCAAAAGAGTTGATAACGTCGTATCACGAGAAGTAGATCATTGGTTTGATAGCACCATTGGAGGGTACATCACCGAGTTTGTTGTTGACAGAGTAGAGTCATATAACCAAGCTAAGAGATATTTCTTCAAGGGACCCAGAGGAAAATTTTTACACTTTCTAAAGTTGAGGATCAAGATGCTATTGCATGAGAAAAACATCTTGAAGACACAGTAGTTGGTCACATCAGAAAAGGCTAATGTTCAAGAATTCAGAAATCGACAATGACACAGAGGTTGGACATATGCACAGTGGCAGAGCATTCAAAGAAGTTAATCTTGAAAATTTGTTTAAGAAGAACTACGAGGACGAGGGTTTCTACAGTAGAGAAGAGGCAGATCTGGAGGACGAAGAGCATTCAGAACCTGCTAGGGAAAAGGAGGAGGAAGCTGAAGAACCTCGCTGGGAAGAGCCAGAAACTTCAGGAACTGCGCAGACCATTGAATTAAGTACTATTACTCCTCCTGTTATTTTAGCAGCACTAAGAAAACATAATAGTCAGAGTCACCAGAGTCCTTAGAGTACTATTACTAGCAGCTCAACATATACTCAGACAGGAAACCTAGGAAGCTCTATGGAAGATGAGATGAGGCTCCCTATCTTTAGGGGAGATGGATCTGAAGATCCTGATCAACACTGGTTCCTATGTGAAGCCATATGGAATATCAAGAATGTCACCGACGAAGCTGTTAAAAGAGCTTAGTTTAATACTACCCTAAGAGATCGTGCGCTAAGTTGGTACATGAAGCTTGTCCAAGGATTTGCACAGCCTAAGCCGCTGAATGAGATTAAGAATGCATTGATTGCAGAGTTCAAGAAACCCAATTTGGATTCACAATGTATTGTGGAGATGAAATAGATCAAGCAAAAAGTAGTTGAACCTGTTTGGGAATTCGATCATAGGTTCAAGACCTTAACAGGTCGGTTGACTTTTCAGATTCCAGATGAGCAAAACAAGGAATGGTTCATTGCCACTCTCTTACCACACATCATAGTTCCTCTGATGCAACATAAGATTGCTTCACAGGCTGAGGCGTTGGAAATTGCCGTGAAGTTAGAATCAACCCTTATGGGAGAATCCAGCTCAGGTATGAGTCAAATCTTGAGTCAACTAACTAGTTTGTCTCTGCAAGTCAAAGATATGAAGAAAGACAAGGGAAAAGATAAAAGAGAAGACATTTGATGTGTCAGATGCAAATCAGAAGGCCTTGACAAGGAGCATTGTCCCCTATTTCATGAATACTTGGCCTCTGGAGCTCCGAGCCCTTTGAAAAAAGTCACCTTACCATGGTGCGAGGTATGTAGAAATAGACATCGCCCTGGTGAGTGCTATTACATGCAAAAATATGTTCAGACACCCACAAATCTGTATTGCACGTTCTGTAAGTCAGTGGGGCATGACGATAGGTATTGCAGAGCTTACGATCTCATGCACGAAAGGTCGAGGGATATATACAAAATTCAAGGTGAAGTACAACAATAAGGAAGCACTACGCAGTATAATTCCCCTGGGATAGGAAACTTAAACCCTTGCAGTGGATTCATAGGAAGAGGACGAGGAGGAGGTATGGGTCGAGGTCAAGGAAAAATCATCTGTTACAACTACGCACAACCAGGACACTTCACAAGGGACTGTCAAAACCCTTGTACTACTTGCAACTACTGTAGTTCATTCGAACATGTTATCGAAGATTGCCCTGTACTGCTAGCTAAGCTTCAGGAGAGACGAGGACCTTAGCAGAACCCGCAGGTGAAACTGATATACGCTGAACCTTGTAGAGAGGACCCTAGATTCACTGTTATTACTAGAGGAGGCGTTGTTACAGGAGAAGACAAAATGACCCAAATAAAGACTACAGAAGAATCAAGAGTCAGGAAAGATGCAGAGAAGACACAAACTTTTGACGCAAAGAAAGAAAGACAAGTGTTTGAGGAGGCAAGAAAATAATTCAGGGGAGACCAAGGTTCTTCATAAAAAACGTGACCAAAAGTAAGAGAATATGGAATGCCTCTGGCATTTGATCAATCTGCTCTGCCAAAAGAAGGAAAAGAGGTAAGCAAGCTCATGGAATTCTTATATACTTGTATTAAGTTGATTCAGGATGAAAGCATCGTACAAGAACTACAAAATTTAATCAGACATTATGAGCTAGGAAAGATAGATCCCTTACTGAATAGAGTATTACACCAAGTCTCCAAAAGGAGAAGGAAAAATAAGGAATTACACTTGAATGCCCAAATTGGAGAGTATGATATAGACTATGTGGTCCTCGACTTAGGGTCGAAGGTCAATGTCATGACGAAGCAAACCTGGGCACTGATGGGAAAACCTAAGTTGATCTATTCCCCTATCAGGCTTAGGATGGCTAATCAGCAAGCTGTAAGCCCCTTTGGAAGATTGAAACATGTCCCTGTGGACATCGACGAAGTGAGGATGTTTGCATATTTTGAGGTAATTGAGATAGTTGATGATATCTATCCTTACCCTGCTTTGTTAGGAATTGATTGGGCTTTCAATAATTCCACTGTGGTTGATTTAAAGAAAAGAAAAATGACATTTGAAGGAGATGGTCTTAGGGTCATTGCGCCTTTATATCCCAATGAAGGTCAACGATACACAGAACCCATAAGAGAAGAAGACTGCGTATATGAACTGGAAAACATATACAAATTAACATCTAGACAATAGGATTACATTAATCCTACGACGGATGGAAACCTAAGCTGGCGAAGTGACAACGCGTGTTCATCAGATTCAGAAGAAGAACTGGAGAACTAACAAAACAAAATGTACGAAGTATCTACAAGGAGATGTGCTAGATTAACCAGAGAAGTTTATTGGATTGACACAACAGTAAGTAACTTACCCACCTTTGATGGTCTGAATCCTTTAGAAACCTTTTTGTCAGACTTCGAAGAAAGTGTACCAATGCAACAAAGGTTGTTGGCGATGGATGAGGCCTTGAAAGCCACACTAGCAATATGGTGGGGGACACACAAAAACACCATTACAGACTAGGTACACTGTCATACTTTTATGGCAGCACGGTTCTCAGCATAAGTCGAAGGCTGTGAAGCTAGATACATAGGGCAGAACTGTCCAAAGGCCCATGTGCGAAGTTGCGAGGAAGCCTAGAGAAATATCCCTCAAGAGCAGTGGGTGCACAAATTCATTAACACACTGGACACAGCCCCTATCAAATGGTATCTTCATGCAGAACTGCGCCTCATCACTACATATTGGAGAGGTATGACTCAAAACTTTATAAACACCTTTTTGTTTGAAAGCCAATATCCTTCAGTAGATCAAGAATTACAAATTGTAAGAGAGAAAATATTTGAGGAGGCATCTAGCATCCCCTTGGAACAAGAAGAGGACGAATGGACTGCGCCCCTCTAGAAACTACAAGGTTGTTACAACATCAATGTTGATGAAGACAAGGATCCTAGGAAGGTGAACATCGCCAAAACAGAAGGCTAAAGAGACATAGAAGGACTAGGAGTTGAGCTACCTTTCATTGGACAACCAATTAAAATCAAGAAAGTCAACATTGGAACAGAACAAACACCGAAGCTTGCAAATGTTGGAGATTATTGGGATGCTGCTACTATTGACAAGATTACAGAGTTACTGCACGAATATCAGGACTTGTTTTCGACCAAGTTCACTGATATGAAAGGCATTAAAGGGCCTATGGGAGATATGAGGATCCCTTTGAAACCAGATGCCAGATGAGTCAAACAGAGACCTTACATATTGAACCCTAAATATAAGGAGAAAGTGAAAATTGAGCTCGACAGAATGCTGGAAGCAGGGATTATAGAACCTGTCGAAGAGTCAGAATGGATTATCCCTAGGGTGGTACAAGACAAGAAGACATGAGAGATCAGGATCTGCGTAGATCTGAGGAAGTTGAACGATGCATGTTTGCATGATCCATTCCCTA
>JASDQU010504677.1:21215-31686 GCA_032191745.1 Picea mariana | reverse complement strand
ACGAATATGGTTGAGTTATTAAGCATGTGTTGATTAACCAATTAGGAAGCTTAAAGAAAGAGGAAGAAGTATAAAATAAATGTGACAGCCATATAAACATGTACAGAACTGAAATGAAGCATAAAACAACAACAAACCATAACACCAATGTGATAACGAAGTTTGACAATCTCGCCTATGTCTCCGGGACTTTATCTCAGTGGGTGAGGCTTTCTTATTTCTGTTCAAATCTCAATAAGTACATCACAACAATGATAAAATGTTATAAAACTGATCTAGTCTTGTTCTACCAGATATTAAGAACCCAACATAAGAAACAACACTCAAATCGGATGATCGGAGCTCCCAGAAATGGCCCACAAAGGTGCGTTCCTCAACAGCTTCCCTGCATAAATATGGCTTTGGCTTGGAAAATATTCAGCATAAACCTGCTTTGAATCTCCTTCCATTGCCTCAAGAAGGCCTGGTTTATATAGATCTGAAGTTGGTAACCATCTCCCAACTTCCCCCCAAGATCTGGCCTAAAAAAGGGCCCAATATCCCCCAAAAAAGGCCAAAAATCTCCAAAACTACCTATAGAATCAATAAAATCCTTATAATATGGAAAAACCACTTTCTGCACATAATTTGGGTGCAACCCCTAACTGGCTGGCCCTTGGTCATATAGAAATTTGCCATGTGTCCTACCGCTGGTGCTTAGTGCGCTTGCCCCTCCTCCATTATAGGCTCCTGGTCATATTATGGTGTCATATGTCCGTGGTCTAGAAGCCCCAAGGTCCACATGCCACCCATTTGCTAGAGCCCCGATTTGGTAGCCCACGGTCTAGCCCCTTGGTCAGCGGGCTAGCTCGATCGACCGAGGGCTAACCTTATCCATTCGCACCAAAGACTTAAATGCCAGCCTGGGTCATATGCCAAGTCTCACAAGACCGAGGGTTAACCTCCATTACCTCTCACACTAACCGTTGGATGTGTCGTGGTCACATTGGATATGGTTGCGTGAAGTTAGTTGGGGGTTGGGGGCTAGGCCCCAGCCCGAACTCTCCTCCGTACAACCCCTTATGCAAATATTTATATATATCATTACACATATGGCTAAGAACCATAGTGCGGGTGGGCTGGCTAGCCTGACCCTGCCAAAGAATATAGCTCGGTGGGAGGTCTCTGGTTCGAATCCCTGAAACTCCAACAAAATTTTGCAAACAACCACGAACCAGTAACAAGGTGCCACTTGGCAGCCCACGTCTGGGCCATATGGCACCATGACATTTGTCGATACCATGCCATGTGTCAACCACCGAATGGTCCACCTGTCAGCACTGTACCCTGCCATCTGTCTACCCTGTCAACACCGTAAAGACGGGCCACGTTTTATCGTATGGATGTGCCACGTGTCACCTTTGCAGTGGTGACATGTGTCACTTCTCAGTTGGTTCACCTATACCTGCCACATCATCAATCAATATGCCCAGTCAACCTACCATATCAACTGTACGGACCCTACCACGTTTGGGCCAACTATGCTACCACGTCAATTGTACGACCTGCACAATCACCTTCCATGTGGCACTATACAGACTGTACAATCAACATTTTTTTTGCCTGTTTGGCAAAATGAACAAAACGCGATATCAGGAGCATACAATGTCCGCTTGAGCCCGTTCAAGTTGCGTTGGGTTTGTATCGACGAGGCTTACACACACGTTTGTTTTGAATCCATTCCGAGAACTTTGATTTTTAGGCCTTTCTCCCATCAAGCTCCTGGATCCGAATCTGGATTACACCTCCCCACTAAAGGACCTTTTGGTCCCCAAAAGGTTACTGACCAGTCATCAAGATCGGGATAGGCCACCCGACTTGTTCCCTATCTTTGAACTCTGTCCTGTGCACCTGTCTCATCAAGATCAACTGTAACACAATCGTGACAACTGATAGCATATTGTTAGCCATTTGAACCCTGCCACATCTTACTGAAGCCACTATCATCCATGTAGACAACATTACTAACGATAACATAAAAAATGCGACTGCAAATGAGGTGATATGTTTGTAATATTTGCACGACTTGAGCTTATCTTGAAGCAAACTGTGATTGATTTTCCATTGAACAATCATTTCCTGTTCTTGCTTAAGATCGATTACTTGATTTGAAACAATTATAGGTTTGTTTCTTGCTTGAACTTCCTTCTTTAATTGTTCCATATTTTGAAGAGTTTTATTTTCATTTACATGATGAGCATGAACCACATAATCTTGACCTGCTTTGGTTAACTGAGATTGATTCTTTTGTAAGATTTAAACCTGTGAAGTAAAGCAATGCATATAGATTCTTAAGCAAAAAAAGAATTAATTAAGGGCTCATAAACATAGTACACAGAGATTTATACCGAGAGAAAACCTTTCAACGCTTCATTGTATTCATTTCACCATTCGCCATACAATATATATACAATGTTTTTAGGTATTCCGTAGATACCAAACCCTAATCCCTTAATCCGAGATTAATTTAGAAAACCGCTAAAAATAGCAAATACCGGCCAAAAAATAATTTTGGGGCGCTTCCCTGAACGCTGCGCGTAACCAGGGGGGGGCATACTTGCCCCCCCCCGGGACCCCCCTAGGAAGCGCCCGACGCACACGACACATATAACACTACTAGAGAGATCGTCAAACGCAGTTGTCGAATCTGACACACCCACAACACACACATGCAAAGAATATATCACATACCCAACATCTTTGTCCTGTAGAATATTGCTTTACAATCAAACAAGTATGGACTACCTAAGACCATTCACATTCACTTAGTGGCACCACATCACATGTTACCTCGTCCACATAATTAGATGAAATAACAAATTTTAATGTGCACTTCTTTGTTATGTGCATTTGATGATGGTTTCTTATCCATTTATCCATTTGATGAAGATTCACCCAAATTTGGTCTTTTCTGTTCCAAGTAATCATCATACAAAACCTTCATCATCTTCGACATAACAAAGAATTTTTTTCGAAACTCTTTGTCATCCTGAGAAAGTCCCTCTTCCGATGCCATCCTCTCGCTTTTGGAAGTTCTCTTTCTCAATCTAATCAATGGATTCTCTTCAACAAGGTCACCTTCACCACACAGTAGCTTTTCTTTGGTTAACATGCAAAACTCAAATCCAAACGTCAACTAGCTCTGATACCACTTGATCCGAAAAGATATTTTACACGACTATGGTTGAGTTATTAAGCATGCATTGATTAACCAATTAGGAAGCTTAAAGAAAGAGGAAGACATATAGAAGAAATGTGACAGCCATATAAACATGTATAGAACTGAAATGAAGCATAAAAAAACAACAAACCATAACACCAATGTGATAATGGAGTTCAACAATCTCGTCTATGTCTCCAGGCGTTTGTCTCAGTGGGTGAGGCTTTCTTATTTCTATTCAAAGCTCAATAAGTACATCACAACAGTGCCAAAAGATTACAAAATTGATCTGGTCTTGTTCTACAAGATCTTAAGAACCCTACAGAAGAAACGACACTCAAATCGGATGACCGTATCTCCCAGAAATGGCTCGCAAAGGTGCGCTCCACAACAACTTCCCTGCATAAATATGGCTTTGGCTCAGAAAATCTTCAGCATAAACCTACTCTGAATCTCCTTCCATGGCCTTAAGAAGGCCTGGTTTATATAGATTTGAATTTGGTAACCATTTCCCAACTCCCCCCCAAGATCTAGCCTAAAAAAGGGCCCAATATCCGCCCAAAAGGGCCAAAAATCTCCAAAAATACCTATAAAATCAATAAAAATCTTATAATATTGTTAAAAAACCACTTTCTGCACATAATTTGGGTGCAACCCCTAACTGGCTGGCCTGGTCATATAGAAATCTTCCATGTGGCCTAACGCTGGTGCTTAGTGCGCTGGCCCCTCCTCCATTGTAGGCTCCTGGTCGTATTATGGTGCCATATGTCTGTGGTCTAGAAGCCCCAAGCTCCATGCACCACCCATTTTCTAGAGCCTCAATTTGGTAGCCCATAGTCTAGCCCCTTGGTCAGCGGGCTAGCCCGATCGACCGGGGGCTAAACTTAGCCATCCACGCCAAAGACTTAAATGCCAGCCCGAGTCATATGCCAAGTCTCACGGGACTGGGGGTTAACCTCCATTACCTTTCACGCTAACCGTTGGCTGTGCCATGGTCACATCGAATATGGTCATGTGAAGTCAGTCGGGGGTTGGGGGCTAGGCCCCAACCCAAACTCTCCTCCATATAGCCCCTTATCCAAAGATTTATATATATCATTACACATATGGTTAAGAACCATAGTGCGGGTGGGCTAGCTAGCCCGACCCTGCCAAAGCATATAGCTCGGTGGGAGGTCTCTGGTTTGAATCCCCAAAACTCCAACAAAATTTTGCAAACAACCACGAACCAATAACAAGGTGCCACGTGGCACCATGACATTTTCCGATACCATGCCATGTGTCAACCACCGAATGGTCCACCTATCAACACCGTACCCTACCACCTGTCTGCCCTGTCATCATGTACCTTGCCATGTGTCATCGTATAGATGGTCCACGTGTCGCCGTACGAACATGCCATGTGTCACCCTTGCAGTGGTGACACGTGTCACTTTTCGATTGGTCCACCTATACCTGCCACAAAATCAATCCGTACGCCCAGTCATCCTGCCACGTCAACTATATGGACCCTGCCATGTCTGCACCAACTGTGATGCCACATCAGTTTTACAGCCGTATGGCCTGTACAGTTAGCTGCCACGTGGCACTGTACGGACTGTACAGTCAACATATTTTTTTACTTATTTGGAAAAACGAACAAAATGTGATATCAGGAGCATATGACGTCCGTTTGAGCCCGTTCAAGTTGCGTTGGGTTCATATCAATGAGGCCTATGCACACGTCCATTTTGAATCTATTCAGAGAACTTTTATTTTTAGGCCTTTCTGAGCCCCATCAAGCTTCTAGATCCGAATCTGGATCACTCACCCAGTAGAAGGTGACTACTCATGAAAAGGCAATGGAGTTTGCAATGTGCCTATAAGCTATGTCAAGAGGTGGAGAGACATCAATAGGATTGGCACAAGTGTAGTCCCAACTTGAAAATCTGACAATGCAGTTGTAATATATGGAAAGGATGAAGGTGGTGCGTGAGCATGTGTCGGTCCGAAGGACATGACAGTGATGAATGTACCATGTTGGGAAATTATTAGGTGATGGGTGTGCTGAATCCATTTCGACTGGGCCTCAAACTAGGTGGTGCGATATTTGCAGATAGTTGGGACATATCCCACCCCACTGCCCAACACTGGAGAAATACCTACCAATCACTCCAGTTGATGCAAGACCATACCCATGATGCCTTCCAGGTTCAGAAAGAGAATAAAGGTGGTGAACGCAGAGGCAAAAAAAGAGGTGGATACCAAGGAGGTCCCAGAGGTGGATATGGACGCAGTTGAGGACAAGGATATGGAGGATGTGGAGGAAGACCACCCACTTGTAGATACGCCACATTTCAAGAGTATGTACTAAATCACACACTCTTTGTGGGTATTTATATAGTACCGAACATGCCACGAAGGACTGTCTCGACTTGTTGAAGAAGTGGGAAGAGAAGAAGACACACTGCAACATGCTAAATGTAGAACCGTGCGAGAACCAAAAGAAGGATGAGGAAGCTGATGTGTAGGTGATAACCCGAGGCAGAGCAAAAACATGAATGGGATTGAAGTGTGAATAAAGCCAAGGATTTAGAACAGAGGGAAATATTATAAAGGTGACACAAGCTCCTCCTAAGTTTGATGATGCAGAACAAAGATAACTAGAAGAAGCCCGAGCATGTGAAGAATTGCAATGCATGAAGAGTTGAGGCGCACAACGCGAGAATAAGTGTTTCACGACATTCGCTGTGAAGAGTAAGCAAAAGATCAAGTAAGCAACTTCTTGCGATGTTGTTTGAAGTTGTTAAGTGATTCTGATTTGCACAAAAATTGATGCACATGTTAATAAAATGTATGGGGGAAGAAGAAAAAACTGTAGCTATATCTGCCCGTCTACCAGAAAGGGATGTGTGCCAGGTCAACAAGTAGAAGCACATAGGAAGAGAGTTCAAGATGATTGTTGAACTCGAAAGTTATGAGATGGATGGAGTCATGTTGGATCTAGGATATGATGTGAACATCCTACCAAAGAAGTCATGGGAATTGATGGGTAGACCGAACTTGGTATGGTACCCCATTCAACTCAGGTTGGCTAATCAATACAAAATCTATCCTATAGGACGGTTGGAACAAGTGGAAGTGAACACTGAAGCAATGAAAACTAAGGTATATTTTAAGGTGATCAAGATCATGGATAACTCATATCCCTACCCTGCACTACTTGGTATTGATTGAGCGTTCAACAACAATGTCGTATTGAACTTGAAGAAAAGGTAGATGTCATTTGAGATAGACATGTTTTGCGTGATTGCACCATTAGATCTGAATGAAGGTAATAGATACAACGAGCCTGTGAATGAGGATGCACAAAGCTCTATTATTGAAAACATCTATCAAATCATAGGGCACATAGAGGATTACAACAATCCCACAACAGATGGGGAGTTGACCTGGAGGAGTGTAAAGTCTTATGACAATGATTCAGAAGATGCCATGGAGAGGTGGCAGAATAGGCTATATGAAGTCTCTTCTAGGAGATGTGCGTGGATTACCACCACAGCGTGCGAGGGTGAGTTCAGACCCTATCGATTCGATGTGATGAAACTAATGGAAATATTCATTTCCCAAATCCATCACATCCCCTTACTCCATCTAGTATGCTCCCTCGACACAACATTAATAGACATACCCGTGTAATTGTGGGTTGCATATCGGGAACATCTACGCGAATGGGCCGACATAGAGGAATCGATGAAGGAAAAGTTCAGGCTAGGGGTTGATATATGCAAATACATGTGTTCCTGCGAAAGGTGTTGGGAGGCCAAACAACGACCGAATGCACAGAGTATCCACCTGAAAACCAAGTGCGCTCTGCTGGTAGGAAGTTTCATCCGTCTTGTTCCTTCGACTACCATCAAGATAACAGACATGCAACACATGCTTGAGGTTGGACCCAGTGTAGAATTGGGTGGCCAATAGATTCCCCCAGTTCTAACCATGACTATTGAAGATCCTCCATGGCGAAGACCAAGCAACTAGATCCGTGTGAAGAAGCGTTGCAAACTGTCAGGGGTTGACGCGAAAGGTTACTATTTGGAGTGGAGATGCAGGGGTGCGTAGTAACCATGCACGATGCCCCCCGAAAAATAATACTTCACGCATGGGTAGAGTAGTAAACATCACATTAAAGATTAGGCGACGTAGACATTTGAGTGTAATAAAGGCAGATAAATTCAGTCGTATGGTCTCGAATACTTGGCACATTTTGATAATAATCCAACGATAAATGACAACATCAACTCGAGATATTTGCATGTTTGAAAATAGATTGAATATTAAATTCCATATTGATCCAAAAGGACAAAACCGATATTGCATGGTACTAGCGACAAGGTCCAACAAATGTCGACACAAGAAGAACCACTCCTTCCCAGTAGCCGACGACAAGGGAGTGATGATCAACACTAAAGGGCCTTTATAAACAAATTATCAAACCATACCAGTGTGGAAATCTTATCTCACATACATTAATACTTCCCTAATGGTATCTTCTACTTACTATTTTAGTCTAATTTCAATTCCATATTAGTGCAACGCAACAAAACAATATACCAGGTGACGGGTAGGTGCAGATCAGATGAGTCCAACCCTTTATTCACAACCCTCCATATCGAGGCTCGACGATACCAAGGCGCTTGGTGATTTCAGTCACCAATGGATTATTCTAGCAAGCCGCATGCTCGTAACAAAGATAAGGCTGTTAGGGATAGAGAAATACCGAAGCCAAAATTACCCACTAATATTAGTTTCATGGGTTCATGGACTAGGAAAGTTTAGGACATCCGCTTCACCGATTACGATGTTCGAGACCTAGTTCAGTTCCCAGAGCTCTTATTCCCAAATATGCACACAAAATTGTGGGTGTAGAAGGACAAGCACTGATACTCACACAAGAATGGGCCAAGCCACTTTGGCAGGATGAAATTCTGACCTTGGTAGACTGCCCTCACTTTGGCCATGGTGCGTCCGTTATGGCTTGAGTCCTCTTCTTACTTACTCGAATGCACGATGACTATATTTGGCTAGAAAACAAATACTCCATTGATGTGAAGACCATACATCGGGTTACCAATCTTTTGATACATGGTGAGGAACCAACGAAAGAACTCAGAGCCAAAGAGGCAACATAGGATGACATTTATTGAAAGTACGCTACATGTCGAGGGACTTGCGGTGTGGTGATTGCGGAGATTAATGATCAACTCATCCAATTTTCCACCCAACTTCTAGCAGGTAAATTATTGAGAAATGTCAAAAAGATGAATGCCCACTCAACGTCATCATAACCACAAAACATTGTGTTGGAGGTGTTTAGATGGTGTGGGCATGCTACATCTTTAATAAATTTATCGACGATTGCTTAGAAGCTCAAAACTTGGATACGAATTTCCACTACAACTGGGTTATTTTGCTTCTTGCCATGATTCTATAGAGACCCCCTCCAGGCCGCAAGCATCATGTTGTGGATGCCCCAGCCTTTGCGCCCCCCCAATTTATTTCATTACAAGTCAACAGTAATCCCAACATTCAAGCCGACAATGACATAGATTTTCAACGATGGTACAACCAACTCATCCAAGTTGCTGACTCACAATTGTGCATCTCGCATAATGTCATCAAAAAGTATGCAAATTTTATTGAATTTGAATGTAATTTTCATAATGTGTACATCTATCCTAGTGACGACTAGGGAGCTATGATGGCCATGCTTCTGTTTTGTATTACACACGAAGATATTTGGCAGGGAGTTGTCGAATTGCCTAAGCATATGAAACCAACCCTTGACGATGAGTTGAACACTCTTGAGATTTGCACCAAAAGAAACCAAGATAGAAGGCAAGCCGAGGTCGCACAACAGAAAGGCTAAGGCACAACCCAGTCAGTCGGGATGCCCAAAGACAAGGACACCCTTAAGCGGAAGAAGAACCCCATTTCCACTTTCATGGCCCCTCTCCACATCGGGTCTAGCTTAGTACATGAGAGCGAAGATCAACGGTCCATGTCCTTCCTAGACATACATGCTACCCCTATTATTGAATTAGTCTCGACATAGATTGCGCAGACACCTTTATGGCCCACACATGTCAAAACAAAAGGACAGCGGACCAACCATGCCATAGGGTTGGCCACTGACATTGCACCATAGGGGCCAGGACGAATTGTGAGTGGTATATCAACCCTTATCAGGGAGCTCAGAGGTCAATTGGTTTTACAACAAAAGGTTTAGAGGGAGGCTACAACCAACTTCAAATATCTTTGTCACTAGCTTTCTAGTGCGTTTCCCTTTGCCGACACTCAACCCAGGCTGTAGGAGCATGCTCCCAACACTAGCAGTCAAGGGTGTGCATTGAAATTCATCCTTTCGATGGTCATTTTTTCTTATGCGACCACTATAGGAATTGATTTAGTACTTTTCCCACCCCGCTCATGCAAAACCACATTACCACATTAATTACAAAAATAGGAGAATGACACCAGACACTTAGTCTGGCTCATGAACAAATTCAACAACAACACCAATTAGAACTCTATCCGTATAATCAGACTCACGCGCATTATAAACAAGAGGTACATACTTATCAAGCCTTGAAAATGCTATATGACATAAAAGTATCAGTGCATGCAGAAACAAGAGCTCAACATGTAAAAAGTGTTACTGCCCATAAAGAGCTCCGGGGCACAGTCGAAGAACAATACATGTAGGTACTTAGCATAGCGGACGAGGATCTGGAGGGTTCCCCATCTCATAAACTCTATACAATGAGGGTACATTTCTGAGTATTGAATTCAGAGAACCTCGTGCTCTGCACAAGGCTCTAGTAGTCTCCACCTGAAGATACTGAATTGCAATGGAAGATTGCACTTTTTGAGAAAGAAATCCAAAATGGCCAGGCATAACTCAAAGTTTTTTCGGGATTGGTTGAGTAAAACTTTACACTATGGAATCACCTCTAGATTCAATCGAAGATCAACTCCATTGATGAATGGATCTGCTCTATTGAAATAGAGGTCACCCAACAGAACAGTAACCTGACTTCCTTACCCTCGGGCGAGCGCCAAGCAGTGATGACAACCATTTCCAGTAAGACAAGAGAGATCACTACCGCTTGGGTGGAACAACATAATATCTCTAGGATAGCCAATGAAGTGGCTAACAAAGCCCAAATATTCTACACACAACTTACAACAACGCCGGTCGCGACCGCTCCTATGCTCGAGAAAATGGAGCAT
>JASDQU010504677.1:7318-20633 GCA_032191745.1 Picea mariana | reverse complement strand
CCAAGCAGTGATGACAACCATTTCCAGTAAGACAAGAGAGATCACTACCGCTTGGGTGGAACAACATAATATCTCTAGGATAGCCAATGAAGTGGCTAACAAAGCCCAAATATTCTACACACAACTTACAACAACGCCGGTCGCGACCGCTCCTATGCTCGAGAAAATGGAGCATATTGATTTTCAGTCTCCACAGGTTACAATCGTCGACACAGATCATGTGGTCCATCTTTCTCAATAGCTGCATGCCACTTTGGATGAAATTGATATCCAATTCTAGGTGTTCCTCTAGGAACTCAGGAAGACAGTTCCATGTGTTGCTTCCGTCACACCATGACCAAGGACATTGGCTCGAGGACAAGCCAAGTAATAGTGTTGGGGGCCTATTGGCACAGATCAATTGTGTGTGCACACATCAACAACTGCATGATGAATGGGATAAGGGGTTTGTTCCAATCAAATTTATATACTACACGCTAAAGATCAGAAAGATATTGCATGCACGTCGAGTGAGAAGAAGATATTTGGGAATCTTCCCGAATAATGAACGTCCTAGATAGCATGAGAGATCATGGGGTAGATGATGGATGAGATGGTAAGTTCGTTAGGACTTCCACATTCCAAATAAGTTACATGGGTTGCATGCGGGTGGAAAAAGTGTGTAGAACTTACGATCACTAGAGAAAGTGGAGTAGAGGAGAAAGAGACAGAGCTCTAGAGTAGAGAAAGGAAGGAAAATGAGAAGCAAAGAAAGAGAAGATATCTTCTGAGGTTTGAAGTAGAAGGAAAGTCAGTTCGAGTTTTGCATGAGTCATGTTACGAGTCTTTGTAACAATTTTGTATGTGGTTGGAACAATCTGGTATAGAGTATGTAATGGAGTCAGTCTAGTAGGATGTGCAAAATCTGAACAAAGAGCGAATATCACATTGCAATGCATGAATTGTAGAATGTATTAGAGCATAAAGCATTATTCTTGTTGCATTGTGAGTCTGTTGATGTATGCATTCTACCACTTAATGGAGATACTATAAAGTTGCAGTTCTCTTTGTCAATGGTTGTGTCTATTCTGGGTTAGTCTTCTAATGAAGTATAATTGAATGTATGAATGTTAGCTCAAGTGGCTTCCTTGTATGCTTTATCTCTTCATATCCGACACAAGACCATATGGTCTTCGTGATTCTCATGGCATCTCAGGTGAGACATTCTTTGATCGTTGACTAAAGATTGATATGCCGACGCCTTGGGTTTTGTTGGTAAACTCCAGATGAACCCTGGGTCATCAAACCCCCAGTGTTGGGAAGGATGCACATACATGAGCCAACATAAATCATACCAAGTGGAAAGTTCTTTATCTCGATGAGGATAGTTAACTTAGAAGCTATTAATTTGTGAGACTTGGGAAGGGATTGATTTAGAACAATTCAAATATGGTTCCTAAGTTGATTTGAGGTTTATGTCCCATCACAGTTGGGTTTAATTCACATAATATGTAGTTTATGACCTTGATATTTTGGACCCTAAATCCAATCCCCCCCAATCTTATTTAGTTATGGTAAATGTGAGATGGGAAGGACAAGATTTTTCTTGGAAAATAACCATTGCCTTATAGGGGGAATATAAAAGAGGAGGTCTACCATTGGGAAGGGAGTTATATTTTTGTTGGTTATAGCCTTAGGACAAAGGAATTTTTAGTGATATGTGGTCTATGGGAGTAGTTTGAAAAATGCTCCAGCTTTGTTTGAGTGGGAAAGAGGAGGTTGTACTTAACTCGAGGGGATACTAAGGCACGATATTGATCCTAACACTTGATTGAAGTAATAAATCCATTGTTGGAGGTACTGTGGTACCAAGAGAAAGAGTGGAAGTGTTCTCACACACCATAACCTAGAGAGCTATGGGGGTGTTGTAAGCTAGAGGCCTATCCACTGCATAATAGTTGTGTTTAATTGCATTTCTGACCAATTGTTGTTATTTTCTAGGTGGAGTGAGTTGATTGTGTATAGTATTTAAGAAGTGATTCCCTATATTTTCATTGAGCGTAAGCCTTGCTCAGGGACATCACTTGGTTCCAAGTGTTGTATTTATTAAATGGAAAATTGACCTTTTGGTGTGATTTCCCTCACATTAATCTTCTGCACTGGAGGACTCGTCTACATTAAGGCAATGGAATTTTGGTATGTGTTAATTCCACTACTAATGCATTGTAAATTGTCCTTGGATTTATTTTATTTTAATAGGAAGGAGTTTTCCATTAGGCATCAACCCTCCCAAGCCATTCATGCTGGGTTGGGATATTACAAAGTGGTATCAAAGTAGCTAGGTTATTGGATAACTAGGTGCCTTTGAGAGTTAGATAAAGTTTAATGGATGTTAATCTATTATATACATAATCCTAAGTATAAATAAGATAATAAAAGAACTAATAAATAATAACAAAATAAGAATATAAAAAAAAATTAAGAATACTAAAACAATAATGAAAGGTCGGGTTATGAAAATACACGTTTCTTTTGAAACGGAACCACTTAGATTATGTATATGTCCTGTCAATGTAATATTCAATCATATTATCATTCATCATTCATTATATATATATACCAAATATTTTATTTTATCTCAGATATTGAGTAAATTATGGAGCGTTTCTGCTACATTGGTATCATAGCCCATGGTATTTCTTAAACAACTTCGTAAAAAGATTTTTACTAATTTGTAAAAAAAAAATTACTGACTTGGTAAATGTTTTTTACTAGAACCAGTAATTTTTTTTTACCCGAGTAATTTTTTTTTACTAACTTACAACAACGTAACCTAGTCAAAATTGAGCCAAATAAACACTCCTCCTGTAATGAGAAAAACGACAGAGATCAATTCAAATTTGGAGATATTAGAAAATCAACAAAAACAAAATGACAAGAAGTATGAACAACTTAAGGAGAAACATAACAAGTTAGAGGAAYGAATCACTCAAAATCACGATGCCCTACAACAAGAACAAGCAAGGTTAAGTGTCCATATCAAGAAAAAACATGTTGAATTGAAGGACACCATAGAAAATCTGGCGGCACAGATCAGTTCTCAAAACACAACCACCCCACAACCAAGCTCTYCAAGTACTTCCAACCCTCCATCCAATCGAAATATGAAGAATAAGATGAAGAAAATGATGATTSCGATGAGGAAACCAATGTGAACYAGGGTGGTATTGTAAATATGTTTWGTAGGTTTCCCATAACCTCACCCACCAAAGATAACAACATCACAGTCTCATTGCATGTCAAATTTGGAAGGGATTGTTTATGGAAGATGCAACTCATCTCTATAAGTGAAATGGAAAATTTTGAAGATGAGGATGTGCAGTTCTGTGTAGGGAAACTAGAGTCTCGATTAGGGTAGGCAGTGATAGAATCCCAGAGGAAATGGGCCAAAATACTAGCACATCACATACCTCTCATATGTCCTCCCACATCCCTAACCTTAGCTAAGAAACTTCATAACAAGGAGATCTAATGGTTCGACAAGGTTGTTGGAATATTTTTAACATGGTTACACTATAGGGATGGCTACTATTTCATCCAAATAGAAGAGGAGGTCCTTGAAACAAGGGTCGCTCTTGAGAGACTTCTTGACAAGAAATTTGATAGAGAGCTTCTTAGTTTTGGAGAGGATGAAGAAGGTGCTAAAACTTATGGGCAACAGAGGAAGTCATTGATTAAACTATGATCTCATCTCGAAAATCTCAGAAAATAAATCCCAGAGTTGTTCGATAATGGAGAAGACCATCTGTACCTGGAACGATGATTTAGGTTCAATCAAAAGTATTGTCACATTCTGAACAATTTTGATGTTGGGAAGTATGGATATGCATTCTTCGATACAAGCACAATGGCTTACAAACCCAGAGTCTTATGGGAAGGCCTTCATGTTTTCAACCAACGCGTTCATGTTTTCAACTAGCACCATGTTTTTTCTTAGGACATTACCGTCATGTTTAACCTGGGTCCATAGCATGAGTATGCTCAATATTTTGGATACAAATAGATGTCTGAAAGACCTAGCAACTTCTACAGAAGAGATCAAAGATAAACTAGTGGTTTCGTTTGAAATTGGGATGAGTATTAGAATTCTATAAATAGTGTATCAAATCTAAGCACAAGCATGCATGCAACTAAGGGACTAGGTTTTCCATGGAGTAGAGGTGCATCGTGAGTCTCTTCTTTTGATCATTTGAAGCTTGTGGTTCTAGTCTTTCTTGTATTCGACTATGAAACACTACAGATGATGAAAACAAAACACAATGATCCTGACAAATGGCTTGGAGGATCTTTTGAAGGTAATATCCTTGCTTTCAGGACAAATCAATTTTAAGAGGGAAGGCAATGTTATATAAATAAGCCTAAGTATAGATAAAATAATAAAATAACTAATAATTAATAATAAAATAAGAATATAATAAAAATAATAAATAAATAAGAATACTAAAATAATAATGAAAGGTTGGGTTATGAAAAGACATGATTCTTTTGAAAATGCACCGCTTCAATTATTTATATGGGCCTATCAACGTAATCTTAATTCATCTTATCATTCATCATTCATTTTGTATATATCAAATATTTCATTTTATCTCAGATATTGAGTAACTTACCAAGCGTTTCCGATACATAATCTCAGTCGTGAAAAAGAACCCAACACCATGAAAGCTAGGAGAATATAAGTTAGTTGGAATCGATCATGTATTGATTAGGTTAGTGGTCTAGAGGAGGTAAAGGTTGGTTAGGTTCCATGTTCCAATGCGACTAAGGGAGAGAAGTACAATATATGGTGGATTTTGGTCGGTTTAGATTAATAACTTCAATTTTCTTGATCATATGTCTCACATTTTCCCAAATTGAGAGCAATGAACAACCTTGCAATTCTCTGAAATCTTCCTACGACGTGACATTGGATTTGAAATTTTATGTTTCGACAATATCAAGCCTATTTCCAACTGGATCATTGTAGGCAAATTCCATAGATCTCAGTAGGATGGCTCTCAATCTGAGCATTATTGAAGAAAAAAGTGTCTTCCAAATAATTATGAGTCTTGGAATGTGTTAGTGTGAGCTCTACCAAACTTTTTGCGACATCATTTCAAATTTCTAGTGTCAGCTCAAATCAGTTCACTTAGAATTATAAATATCAATGCCAAGAATGTGTTAGTGTAAGCTCTAACCATAATTCTGAATATTATTTTAAGGCCACAAGAAATAATTATGGGGGATTAGAATATAGCTCTCAAAATGTGGACTCTAAAATCAATGGGCCAATAACTAAAGTAGTAGTAATAGGTGACGTTGTTCAACCAGAGCAAGCCAATTTTTTTAAATGTAAATTGCAGGATGAAGCACACCTTTACATGCACCTCTAGAGCCGTTTCTACTTTATATCATGGCTTACAATTACAAAGCAAATGCTTCTATTGAGTGAATATTTATTTTTACTATCATGGTGTTTATAGAGGTCATCCATTGTCAAACACGACCTTGAAACGAAATTACACTGCATGCCATGGATTCATCCCAAATAAGTGAATTCACGGTTTCACTGCAAGATGCAAACATAGATCAGAGATCTCTCACACTAACAAAGATAAACACACACAATAAACCTGTCTACTGCATTACAAAAATGGGTATTTATACATTTTTGAGACTAGCTGCGTTGTTGATCGGGTTTAGGATCAAAGGTTGGAATTAGTTCTTCTAGATGTTTAGGAGCTACCAGAGTTGGTGCATTCACTGCACGCTTATCCTCTTCATCTACCTTGTTGAATGTTGCTTGATTAACGCTAACACTCCCCCTTAATTAAGCAACTCTTATAACACCTATCTTATCTCTACATATAACAAACTTGGCCTTTCCAAGAGGCTTTGTAAAGATATTGGCAACATTATCATTTGTGTTTCAATACAATACATCAATTTCAATACAATATATTTTCTCTTACAAAATGATAATGTGTCTCAATATGCTTTGACATAGCATGATGCACTGGATTGTTTGCTAGTTTGATGGAGCTTTTGTTAGCACATTTGATGATTGTTGGTACTTTTTTCTTTTCTCCAACATCTTCAAGTATCCTCCTTAGCCAAATTGCTTCACAGGTGGCACTGCATAATGATTTGTACTCAGCTTCAGTGGATGACAAAGAAACAATTGGATATTTCTTACTGCTCCAGGACACAATCCCTAATCCAATATTGAATGCATATCCGGTGGTAGACTTCCTATCATCCGGATCTCCTACCCAATTAGAATCTGAGAAAATTGTCAACTCAACATAAAAAACATTAGTATATTCAATACCAAAATCAATAGTCCCTTTTAAACATCGAAGGACTCTCTTTGCTGCTTTCTACTGACTCTCATGAGGCTTAGCTATAATCTAACTAAGAATCCTGATTGGATATGATATATCTGGCATGGTTGTAGTGAGATAATTTAGACTTCCCACCAATTGTCGATACAAAGTACCATCCACCTCTTTTGTGTCATCATTATTGTTGAGTTTAACATTATGTTCTAATAGAGTAGATACAGGTTTACATGTGTTCATATTCAACCTCTTGAGTACCTCCTTTGTATATTTGCTTTGTGTGATGAAGGTATTTCCATTGTCTTTCCATACCTTGAGGCCAAAACAATAATGTAAATGTCCAAGATCCTTCATTTCAAATTCTCATGACAACTTTCTTTTGATCTCTTCAATCAACCCAATAGCACTTCCTGTTATGATAAGATCATCCACATATAAAGAAATCAAAGCAATTGATCATTTACATCTTTCTCGATATACATATTAGACTCACTTTTACTTCTTATAAAACCTTGTTGAAAGAAGAATGTATCAATTTTCGCATGCCAAGACCTAGGTGCCTGCTTAAGTCCATATAAATATTTATTCAACTTGCATACAAGATATTCTTGACCTTAATTTACAAACCCCTCTAGTTGAACAAGATAAACCTCTTCTTTTAATTCTCCATTTAGAAATGTTGACTTGACATCTAACTGATGCAACTTCCAATTATACTTGGTAGCCAATGCAATCATTAATCTAATGATATTTTTTTTTCTACAGGTGCAAAAGTGTATTCATAGTCTATCCCTTCTTTCTGTGAATAACCCTTGGAAACCAATCTAGCTTTGTATTTATCTATACTACCATCAACATTAAATTTATACTTGAACAACCATTTTGATCCTATAGGGATTTTGTTTTCAGGAAATTTTGTCAGTTCCCATGTTTCATTTTAATTATAGAATCATATTCTTCTTTCATGGTATCCATCCATTCTTTATGGTCTTTAGCTTGCTCGTAATTTAAAGGCTTCACTACATTCATAGCTTGTGTTATTAAGGCATAGTCTTTATACCTGACAGGGGTCTTAGATTGTCTTATTGTCCTCCTTAATTCTTCAGTTTTTTTGTGGAGTTCCTTCACCTCTTCTAGGAATATTTTGGCTACTTGTAGAATCTATGATGCTTGAAGCTTCACCTTGAACTTGTTAATCTTCTTATTTAGCACTTTCTTCATTTTCTTTAGGTAGATGCCATACATCATAACCATCTGATTTTCATACTTCATCTGCATTTTCATGAAACAACACATCTCTACTTGAAAACACCTTACGAGTGTTAGGATCGAACATTTTATAAGCTTTATGATTTGTACAATAACCAATAAATATACATTTAATTTCCTTGGCATCAAGCTTTCTTCTATCTTCTTTTGGAATATGAGCAAATGCTTTGCTCCAAAAAATTCTCAATTGACTAACTTCTGGTTTATATCCATAAAAATATTCAAAAGGTGTTTTGTGCTCTAGAATTTTTGTAGGACTCCTATTCTTTAGATACACAACAATACTTATTGCTTCAGCCCAAAAACCATTAGAAATATTTTTACCTTTAATCATACTGCGAGCACATTCAACCAAGGTTCTATTTTTCCTCTCAACTACCCCATTTTGCTGAGGAGTATGTGGCACTGTAAACTGTTGTTGAATCCCATTGTTTTTGCAATACCCGATGAATTCCCCTTATGTGTACTCTCCTCCTTGATCTGACCTAAGAATCTTGATGTTCCTTCATGTTTGCTTTTCAACCATATTCTTGAATTCTTTAAAATAATAAAAAACATCACTTTTCTTTCTCATAAAATAGACCCAAGTGTATCTAGTTCTATCATCAATGAATATAAGGAAATAATATGCTCCTCCAAGAGATCTAGTTTGCATGGGTCCACAAACATCAATGTGCACCAGCTCAAGAATTTAACGTTTCCTTTTATCTGTATGTGTAGGAAATTCTTCCCTATGTTGTTTACCTAATGCACATCCTTCACATTCAACATGTTCACTCTTAAGCATTGGAAGACCCTCTACCATTTCTTTCTTCTGAAGCAACATAAGATCATTATGGTTTAAGTGTCCATACCTTTGATGCCATAACTCTTCCATTGAGACAATTGTAGATGCCAAAGGTTGATGATCCCTCCTTGTAACATCAAGATTATACAATCATCCAATTCTTGATCATCTTGCAATGATTTTGTATTGATTTTGTACGTCCTTCACAAAACATTGTGACTTAACAAATTCAACTTTTAGATCTTGATCTGCAATGGTGGATACTAAAATTAAATTATTCTTTATGCCTGACACATACATGAAATTATGGATTTGTTTCACCTCACTAGTAGGTAAAGTCACACATACATCTCCATACACTTTAATTTCACGTGATATATCATCTCCTAGATATATATGAGCACCATTACTATTTTCATGATATGTATCAAACCAATTCTTATTACATGACATATGAATGGAAGCACCAGAATCAATAAACCAGGAATTTACATCATCAGTGTCTACCGATAAAGCAACATCAGAAACAAACAACTTGAGGTTTTTGAAATCATCACCTACTATGGCACCTTTATCAACAAAATTTTCTCAGTGTTTTTTGTAATTGGACTCATTAAACTTCCTTCTACAATTTTTAGCATAATGTCCAAACTTACCATAGTAGAAGCATCCATCATTCCTCTTCACATTTGTATTTGTGCTTGGTGGTGCCTTGCCTTGATTTGGTTTTGTATGTGGCTTGCCTTCTTTATTCCTTCAACATGGATTTCCTTTGTAGGGTTGTTTCCCTTTTGCCACCAATGCCAGATATGAATTGTGAGATCTACTATTGATATTATTTTTGTGCTCTTCCTCTTGCAGAAGAATACTTGTCAATTCATCAAAAGTAGGGGCCTTTTCCCTAGCTGGAAGACTAGTGATGAACATTTGATATTCATCCAACATGCCATTTAACGTGACAGTGACCAGGTCAGTACAATAAATCTTCTCACCAATATCTCCTAAATTATCTTTCAGTGCTTTGATTCTAGAAAGGAAATTACTGATATTTTAATTCTCTTCCATCTTAATTGAAAGAAGCTTACTCTTTAAAAAAAACACTGTTTGTGTTTGTCGTCTCTACAAACCTTTGAGTGTCTCCCAAGTTTCATGGGATGYTTTGCATTTCATGATGTGTGGAATGATATTGTACTTGATGGACATCCTCAAGAGCACCTTCGGTTTGGTTTCTTTTCACTCCAATCCCGAACTGAGGCTGTAGGGGAAACTAGTTTGACTTCGTCTCCATAGACAATTGACCAAACATTGTAGCCTTCCATCAATGTCTACAACCTAAATTTCCAATTTACATAGTTTTCTCCATCTAACTTATTTGATTCATTTATATATGAATCCGCCATAATATTTTCCATCTTTGAAAACAATTAAATCTCTTCAAAATGACATAAACTCTAGGACCCAAGGAAGAAACTATGTAATAATCAATTATCCAAACAAGGATAACAAGCTAATTTTCAAGCACCCAAATCACAATATTTTTAAAGAACATTTCATCTTTACAACTTCTAAAGAGTGTTATAATCCATACACCACAAAGGCCATATTATCACACTACCATATTATCATACTACCAATAAACACCAGATCTCATTTCCAAATGACTACAATGTCATATTAATTCACACACCATCACACTTTTTCATGTCACTTGTAACTCATGATTTATGTTCTTTACACAATATAAAATCACCTTTCACCAAATCGTCCAAGGTTACCTCAACCATAAAATACAAAAATTACCTCTTATTGAAATCAAGAAAAATTACCCTTACTACTCAACATGGACCTCACTGCTCTCTGAGCTCTCACTTCTCTGATACCAAAATAGAGATCAGAGATATCTCACACAAACAAGAAACATGTCTATTGCATTACAAAAATGGGTCTTTATACACTTTTGAGACGAGCTGCACCGTTGATCGTGTTCAGGATCAAAGGCTGTAATTAGTTCTTCTAGGCGTTTCTTAGCTACCATAGTTGGTGCATTCACTACACGCTTATCCTCTTCATCTACTTTGTTGATTGTTACTTGATTAACACTAACATATGCCAATTGACGGGTGAGTTTGGAAAGATCAACGATGGTCATCTCACAAAGATCAACAACCAATAAAAAAGTAAAAAATGACAACTAACTTTGATTATAATAGACTTCAAAACAAAATTTTAACCATTCTTATTGATGTTTATGCATTTCTATTTTAAAATATGAACATAAAAAAGGAAATATAATATACCACAAAATACTAATAATTGTATTGTGGAAATCATTATTACACTTTTCTATTATGTTCTAATATGATGATGTTTATGGTTTCCTAAGTTCAATAGTGTTTATAGAATAAATAGAGGGAAACTTAGTAAATATTTTTTATAATGCCATTTTCATGTTGGTGAAAATGAAAGTATCTAGAGCATCATGGTTTTAAGTGAGGAAATATTGAAGAGTAATTAAATTATAAAGTGGGTAAAATTATGTCTTATTATTAAGGACAAGGTAAATCAAAAGGAGATGTTGTTCATCCTCAACCTCCTTTGCATTACAAATTTTACAAATTCATTCATCCCAAAGTGTTTTTGGGTTAGTCTAGTGAGCAATTTCATTATGAAGGTGATGGGTATTGGTCTAGATGTCGATAATACTTACCTTGTTCTTTAAGCTTGTTATGTTGGAAAAAGATATTGATCAACCAAATTGGACTTAAAAAAATCTTTGGATTATTTAAACTTCCTTTTAGTAATGATACAATTGTTCTTCTAGGCCTTATATTTAAACTTATATCAATGTAAGATTTAATATTGCCAATATTACTAATTTGTTGATTGTTTTGATTTATGTTCCAATATTGAGCCACAACATCACAATATCTACCCTAACCTCTTTTAAGCCTTTGGTGATTAATGCTCATACTAGAATCACAACAAGGGGCATATCTTTGCTCAACTTGAGCAATTTATATTTATAATATAAATATACAATCATGGCTCTAGACTCTATGGAAGTATGTCTAGATTCAATCAAGAGAATGGGATAAGGAGAGTTGCATTTGTTTTTAACATGATAGGCTATGAAGTATTTTTGGATTTGCCTAATTTTACTCCAAGTCTCACGAGAGATGTTGCAGGCCCAATGATCTAGAATGGATCATTATAAAATTTGGCATCTATCTTGGTACTTTTTAGGTGGAAAAATTGGAAGAATTGGTTTGGAGGGCCCATTTTAGGGGTAGGTCCCAGTTTGGTGATTTGGGTTCGAAAACTTCCATATCCAGTTTGAGGTATCAAATGACAATTTTTTGGGTCAAAAATTTGAAAGACTAACTCACATTTGCTTGATGCTTTTCTACGCATCGTAAGCTTTCCAACGGTGCAAAAATTACCTCAATTAAAGTTCGTATGCATAAGTTATGCCTCTCACAAGTTGACTTACCTTGTTGACCACAATGGTACCGAGTGGATGCCATGTTAACCCCCATCACTCACACATGTGGGGATAGTCATATGTGGACTCTCAAAAATATTCTAGAGGGTTCAAAACCCTGAAACTAATTGAGGGTTGAGGCATGCAAAAACCCTAACTCTGACCCTAGATGACTATAAGGCTATGTTAAATACTTGGCTACTAGGAAATTAAACGATATTGTTATTGTTACATAGTTGAATATAACATCTAGGAGTGGGATATTGAAGCATAATAAAGGAAGTAAAATATTTTGTAGTAGCCATTCATGCCACAATGTTCATGGAAACTACATAACGAGTGACCCTTTCTTTGTACTTGCATTTCATAACTAGGAAAAAGAAAGTAGAGCATAAGTCTCACCTTCTAGTTGGGTTTTCTCCATATTGGGGTTTCTAGGTCACATGTTATGTTCATTTGTGTCGATGGTGTGTTCATTTGCTTGTTTTTTCATTTTGGTTTCAATTATTTCCATAATTTTGAGCACTATGTTAGTATTAATAAATATGATATCTAAGGTAATAAACTGCATAATAAAATATTTCAGAATATTGTAACATATGTTATGACACATTGGTCTAGTGGAATATCCACAATAGTTTATAGATCATATTGTTATTGGAGCATTTTTATTTGTTTTTTTAAGGAATTTGTAGGATCCAAGAATTGACTTAAGAAGGAAGTCTCATAACACTAGCCATAGAAGATAAGTGCAGTGGTAACAACCCTTGGGATGAGGCAGAGGAGAGATTTTTGACGCTATAAGAAAAAATCGTTGATATCTCTCACAACATGGCCCTCCCCATGGTAGCTCTAATGAAAATTTTTGGACCTTTTAGGGAGGTTGGTGGATCTAACTTGGAAGTTGGATTGGATAAGAAATTGGTAGATAATGAAAACCTAGAAAAGGAGTTAAAACAAAAGCTAGAGAAAGAGAAACCAAGTTCCAATGTCATCAATTCTTCACATTCTCTATTTAAAATGGAAGCAAAAGTGGGCATAAAACCCTACCAAGGTGAGATTGATGCTATTAAGTTGAATCATTGGTTGCAAGAATTATAAGTTTATTTTAGTGTCCATAACATATAATAAGAGAAACATATTTAATTTTCTCGATTGAAACTAGAGGGCCATGCCCAAACCTAGTAGGAAATCCACATGAAGACACTTAGTGGGGAGGGTGATCCCCTAGTAAATAAGTGTGAGGCATTTAAAGCCCTCATAAAAGTCTCGGTTCTACCCTATTGGGTATGTAGAGGACCAATGTATCTATTGGCATCATTTCAGGTAGAGGCAATGGTAGAGTGTGCAAGAGTACACCACTGAGTTCAGAAAAATGATGATTATGTTCGATATATCTCCCAAGAACCTAGACATACT
>JASDQU010504676.1:35439-47802 GCA_032191745.1 Picea mariana | reverse complement strand
TTTAGAAGTTACATAGGTGTACGCGGTTTGTAGTGGGTCTGCATGCGTACATACACACCATGCCTTTGGACAGACTACGTACATACGCAGGCTGTTGAAGTGTCAGTAGTGTGCTGGTGTTGAGAAAATATTTTTTAAAAGAAGAGGCAGTCATCCTCTTCTCTGTCAGAAGTCACACTTATTAGGGGTTTTCTTGATCTATCCTTGGTCTATGTTATAGAAGTCTATAGCCAAGGTCTGACCTCAACATAGCTTTCTTTTTATCAAAGATTTCTTGTGCTTTCTTTATTAGGATTTTTAGACAAGTTTGTGAGTATGTTCTGATCTTCCTGTTTGGTATTGTCAGTGACTCCCTGCGATCTACGATGGGACAAAAGTCATTTCTTGGTCTTTTCTTGTTGTCATTTTTCCCTTTTTTTCTTTAGAAGAAAAGAAAAGAATTCATTTTCAAATTTCTTGTTTTGAAGAATAAAACAATAAAAAAAAAAATCATTTCTTTGTTCGGTAAAAGTAGTTTAGGTTAGTTGTTTTATTTATCAAGGATTTTTTTTTTTTCTTAAATTATTTATTTGAATTTTTAGGACATTGCATAGCTCGTAGTAGAGAGAAAACCTTGTCTTAGGTTTTTCTTTTGAAATATCTGAGAAAGTAGTTACAAATATTTTTTGTTAAAGAGTTTAAATTGGCAAATCTTTATTTGTGCAGAAGTAGTTTTTTTTCAGTTTCATCTTGTGCTCTTCACTTTTGTCTCTTAAAGAAAATCACTAATTTCATTTGCGTTCCCTTTGGCTGAAGACATCCACTAAAATTAATGCTTAATTAAAATTTATTAGACTTTTTGTTTGAAGGGTCCATCAATTTAGTCTAGGCTAGAGCCTTGATTTACGATTGGAGAGGAAACTCTTCAAGGCTACAAAATTAAACATAAGAGTCTGTGCTAGGGAATGCTTGAAAGTCCAGTAACCGTGAAAGTTATCCGAGACCCCCCTCTTACACAGGGGATAAATACGAGGTCATGTGCATAAAGGTAGCGGAGATAACCCCTCCAAAGCCGAACCAATCGTAGTGGGGAACGCATATAGAGGGATTATCTTGGGATTTCGTCGATCGCATTTTATAAGAAGCTTCATGGTTCTTGAATTAGTTTGAGGTCCTCAGTGGTATTATGGAAAACTGGATTTCAATACCTTAATATTTTTCAGGCTTGATACCCTACTTATTACAGTCCACCCGACTGTCGACTGTACCCACCTGGTGACTGTTCGCACGCTGGCAACCTAGTTTCCTTTATCTTAGTGACTTACACAGGTAACTGTGTGGGTATACCGCAGTACCTAGGGTAGACATTGGGCCATGTTTTGCAAAGTATACCGAGAGGGTTCTTCCATTTTTGAGTTTCAATTGCACCAGTAACTTGCTCTAGTGTTGGTTGGTGTAATTGTTCTTCCAACTAGCTAGTGATCTGTTTGTCTTGTCTCATAGGAGATTTTTCTAGTGTGTGATGGTATTTAATGTTAATATAAAGATCTAGTGTGTCATTGATATTCTCACACCGTGGAGGATCAGGATCTCCGTCGGTCGCAAAGGCTTCTTGGCCTACCACTAGTTAATCTAGAGCCACCCCCTCCACCGCTAAGGCAAAGACTAGACCAACAAGGGTTTTTTGGGATGACTGGGCCACATGAAACTGAGCCCAACCCATATATGAGAGGATAAAATTTGATTTTGTAGGAACCAACCATTTTTTACCTTGGAGTGGAATCTCTTGGTCCATATAACCCTCTGAACACTGATCTATCGATGCCCATCGTCGTACAAGTTAAACCTTATGAGTGTCAGGTAGTGTCATAAGAAGCGATGGAGACAAATGTTGCTACTTCTTCAGGGAATCCTTATATTCCCTCTATGACTATCACTACAGGGGGTTTACAACCTCCTAAACAACCATTATCGGTACAGACCACTATGGCCTCGACCACCTCTACCTCAGACAATGGTCTGATTCCATCTATGGTGGCGATCACTTCTCCTTTCACCTAGAGTGTGAGAGGCCCTCCATTCTCATACATGATGCTTGGCTTCGATACAAACTTTGTCCTTCAGTACTCCACTCTATAGACTTTAGGTCTAGGGGCAAGGAGCTCAAACACTCATCTGCAAGGATCCATGGGGGGCACTTCAGCTCCCTATAATGCTTTCCCTTACGGAGGTGGTCTTATACCTCCTTCATCCCCTTTGCTTGGTGGTTCTCACCAGCACTCTATCGGTTTGAACGTAAACCATAGTTCATTTGGAGTAGGTAGTGAAGGACTTCCTTCTTATAGAATGTCGGTAGGTTTGACACCATTCTCTTTGCTCGACGTGTTTGGTAACATTGCATTCTCGTCATTTGCCGTCTCGACCGAGAGAAACCCCAGTTATGGACAACAAAATCCTATGCAGGGTACTATTCCTACACAAGGGGTAAACTCAAGAATTCCTTCCTCACAAGGACTTTGGAATCCATGGTAGAGATCAGTTCTGTCTTCAGGAATCTCGACTGGGTGAAACGTCTTCCATAGCCAATGGAATCCCAGGAAAGGCTCAATATGTATGCCCGTCGGATCGGCAGAGGGAAACCCTTCCCAAAATCCTTGGAATGCAATGCAATCCCAACCCTTTGTTAGTGTTTCATGGAAAACTGCATAGGAGATCTAGATAAAGAAAGTAAAAACAAAGATTATCAAGAAAAGAATAGAGATTCAATATGGAAGAATGAGAAAATATATTCTCACTACTCCAATGAGCTAATGATTGATACATAGATCATGATCAATATGATACAATGAATGAGTTGAATACACTCATATATAGGGCAAGACATTCCATAATTAAGAAAAGAAATCAAGTAGTTAGCTTTCCTTAGGAATGCGTACATGCATAATAGTGATGGTAAAAATAGAAATTCTAAAATAGAATAGTCCGATAACTCCCACTGGATTAGTGTGTTGAAAATAGAAATTTCTCCAACACCTCCCATGAACATCACTATGGAGTAAAAAATGAGTCCTGGCTACTAGGTCATTTTAGGTACTCATGTACAATGAAACTAATGAACACTGAATAAAAGTGAGGAAAGAGGGAAAACCATGTGGGAACAAAACCCCCCCTCAAAAGATAATGTATCAAAAGAAGAAAATTACATCTGCTAGGCAATTGTGTTCTTCACTGCAAGACAATCCTGCAAAGTTTGAAACTTCTGCTCATTGAAAGTCTTCATGAAGATGTAGAAATATTTATGGATTTGATGAATTCCTTTGGAAACCTATTGGGTCTTCTACCTTTTGATCCTGTGGACCCATATGCACCTGAAAATATTCCTTTTTGGTGGAAGTGGAACCATATGTGAAGTCTGATTCTTTAGGAGTGACTCATACTCCTTTTGAATGGTTTCTCATCATAATGGATTTCCCACAACCCTATTGTAGGTCTGTGGATTAGTAGATTGAACCATATAGCAATGCATGGGCATCGCAGGTTCTGAAGTTGAAAGTACATGAGAAGGCTCCTCATGATGAGATCGATTCATCCTCGAATCCAATGGATTCCATGCAAGGTTTCCTGTTTCCTGAAGTGTGGTCTGTGCCTTCTTGGGTATCTGTTGAAGCTTCAGTGTTGGCTTCTTATCTGGTTGTACTACTTTCTTATTTACATGTATAGAATCTGAGTGTATGGAATCATCCCTGATGTCTAAAACTGATGGAAGAATAAGAGTATATGCATGTTTCACTGGAGGTGCATGCAAAGTAATCTCGTTATGTGTAAGTAGAATAGAGGAGTCATCCTTAGAAAAATTAGAGAATTTATACAACTTCAACTTGTGATCCACCTCACCAATTGCAATGATGGAATTGTCATGCATGTCAATTATTGAAACTGAATCTGATGTAAATTCAACCTCTTTACCTTTCTGAGCAATTTGATAAAATAAGAGAAGATTCATAGAAAGCTTTGGAACATATAAAACATTCTCAAAACTGTTATTGTGGAGTTACACTCTCCCTTCTCCTGCTACTACTATTGGAGTGTCATCCTCCATGAGAATAGGGGGTCTTGAGCATGGAATCAAAGAAGAGAAAACTTCCTCTTTCGTTGTCGTATGATGGGATGCACCAGCACATATAATCCATGAATCAGATGAGGAATTAAATGAAACCAGAGCATGATGATTACCTTTATTAGAAGCAGGATCTTCTCCCTTCTGCTTCTTGACTCCCTCTGGAATGAAGTTTCCAAGGTTGTTCTATTGAAGTGTCTGTGCCATAAGATCAATCTATTTCTTCATGCATGTGGATTCTTCATGATTCGATTTATTGCAGTAAGTGCACTTCTTTCCCTTCTTCTTCTTCTTGGAATATGAAGAGTCTTTGGAACCTGAAGAATCCTTGAAGGGTTTGGAATATCCCTCCCCATTCTGTTTGGATGACCCTTTTCCATCATGCATGGTGAGTGCATGTGCTTTGGGATCTTTCATGAGGCTCATTTGTATGGGTTTTGTCTTCTCTTGTGTAAGAGGCTCATTGAATTGAGCCAACATAGGCATTTTCCAATTTGTTCCAAAAAGACACCTGCCAGAATGGAAATTGGAGACATATACAAGGTATTATGGTCCTAGCTTGGCCAAGATTGTTAAAATAAATTTTTTCTCTTGTGTAGACTTATCAATACCACATTCACCCAAACTTAATAGCAGATATTTAAATTTAGTAAAAAAATATTGTATATTATCAAAACTTTTAGGGTTTAAGGTATTCAACTTTACCTCAAGCATATGACCTCGCATCTCATCCTTCTTTCCAAAGAGTCCTTTGAGGTGGTCCAGATCTTGTTTGGAGTCTTTCATGTAGCAACATGAAACCATAAATTAGTGGAGATTAACTCAAGAAGTAGTCTTGTGGCCTCATCCTTACGGTTCACCCATCTCATCTTCTCAATCGTTGATGTAGGTTATGTTTCTGTCACCATCGTCAAATTATACAATCCTTTTCTTTTGAGTTGGAATGTTGCCCTAGGATTCCAATCAAAATAATTGTATGATGTGAGGATTACCACCAATTTTGATTGTATAATAGTTTTCATATCCATCTCTCCCACTGTTTCTAATAACCCCTAAAAATTTACTCAATCTACAAGTGAAAAATTAAGAAATTAAGAATTCGTATCATTTTCAAGAGATGATATTGCAGCTTACTTTCTGGGAAAATGATGAGGGATCTCACCAAATGGTTGAAAACCCACTTCCATAATAGGTCGATTTCCTTTCCACGCAATTCATTCCTCCAAAACGTAATATTTTGGGACCAATGAAAGTAGAAAGGTACGACCACGGATTCGTATTAGCTTCAGAAGGCTATCTTGTGGCTTACTTTCTAAGAAAACAATGAAGAATATCACCAAATGGTTCAAAACCCACTTCCAAAATGGGCCAATTTACTTTTAATGTGGGTTGTTTCCTCCAAAATGTAATATTTTCAGAGGAATAATTTCTGAAAGGTACGAACAAGGATTTAGCTCGCTGAAACCTTGCTTTTCCTTATTCTTTGGATTTTCTGGCTTGCTCCAAGCAGCATAGCTCTGATACCATGTTAGTATTTCATTGAGACCTGCACAGGGGATCCAGCTAAAGCAAGTACAAACAAATCTTATCAAGAAAAGAAAAGAGATTCAATATGGAAGAATGAGAAAATATATTCACACTACTCCAATGAGTTGATGATTGACACATAGATCATGATCAATATGATACAATGAATGAGTGGAATGAAAATCAATATGATACAATGAAAATCAGTCAAGAAGTTAGATTTCCTTAGGAATACATGCATGCATAATAGTGAAGGTAAAAATAGAAAGTCTAAAATAGAACTAGTCAGATAACTCCCACTGAACTAGTGTGTTAAAAATAGAAATTTCTCCAACATATTTTATGTCCTATTACGGGAGTCAGCCGATGACATCTCAACAAGTGCAAAATCTATATGATGGTCATGACCATGTTTATTATCGAAACCCTGGCCAACAACCTAACGTTTCCTGGCAACCTGCTGCCAGCCAAAATACAGACTCATTTTTCCCTGGTTATAATCAACAACCCAAATTACCGTTTCTAGCAACTTTTCACTTGCCAGACTTGACAAGGTTATTAAATGACCCCATCTGTCATGATACACATTGGCCTCCCATGCCAACCATGTTTCCTTCAGACATTCCAAAGGTTGAAGCTAAGCCTAATGAATATCCGGGCGATCATGTGACTACCTTCCATTTATGGTGCTCATCCAACTATTTGAGAGACGAATTTGTTCAGTTGCATTTGTTTCAATGCACTCTCATCGGGAGTGCTGCAAAATGGTACATTGAGCTCAACCACTCAAGATACTTCACCTTTGGTGAATTGGAGATGGTTCTCTTAAACCATTTTCAATTACCGGTGAGATATGACACCGACACTGAATTTCTAGCCAACTTTGAGTAGACAAAGGCAGACTATATCTCAGATCACATCTGATAATGGAGATGCCAGAAGAGTTTGATAAAAGTACCACTCCCACCATCATTCCTACTTGACTAGTTCCTTAAGTATTTGGTACCACAGTTATCTAAGGACGTCGTAATGTCAGTGGTCTTTTCAAAAGAAGAAGCAATAATGAGAGATCAACATCTAGAACTAATTTACTCTCAGTTTTGTTTACTTTACAAAGTTTTTCCAGATGCACCACGGTCAATACTTGACAAGACCAGACAAAGATCTACACCACATGCCGATGGTATTGTTGGTTCAACGCAAACAAAAATCATTGATCAACCATCGAATCAATTGCAACAATTGTCAATACAGCAGACAACGGCCAACCAGACCACCAGTTTGTCTGCTCCCCCTACTCAAATGTCAGATGTACATAGTGTGCAGTCGACAAATCTGAAGGCCACCCAACAGTCGGATAGAAAGAAGAAGCAACAAAAGAAGGGTAAGGGGGATAAGAAATCTACCAATAATGTTGGTGGGGGAAACACAAAAAAGAATAAGTTGAAGTATCTATGTAATATTTTCATGGAAGACCATCTGAATCACCAATTCCCTCAGCTTACGGAGGCCCATAAGTTATTGGCATAGTAGCAGCATGTCGTGTTAACGAACCCATTTCCACATGGGAAAAATTAAACTCAAACCTTTTAGCACAGAAGGGGCCAGTCAGGGGCCCCCTCCATCTTCGATTAATCCTTCATCCGTGAATGTGTACATGATGAAAGGTAATGTTGATATAGAAACTAGGGCATGTGACTACAAAATTCCAAGCACCTATGAGAAGGGTAAAGAAGCCGAAAACCCACCTCTTCCTCTCCAGATTGAGAAGATGTTGGGTGAAACAATGACACACATCCCAAAAGGTGCATTCAAGAAAGCTTCACACAATCCAAATGCAAGGGCCACCCAAAACTACTCTGTGGTGGAGGATTTCTCTCAAACCCCTTGTGTAATGTCTGCTTTGGAAGTCCTCCAGATCTGCCCTTCCTGGAGAAAGGATTTGTTAGCTTCCTTAGGATCTACTGAGACTTGTAATCCAAGAATGATAACGCTTGATACAACCAACTTAAAAACTCATCTCCCTTACCATGTGACGTTTCAGATAGTAGTCGCTTACACCATGAAAACGTTTACTTGGAACATTTTCCACACAGTGGTTGATGAGGGTTCCTCGACATGCATGATGTCTTTGACATGTTGGAAGTCCATTGGCCAACCCATTTTGTCTCCTTCACCTATTCTTCTTACCTCTTTTGATGGTCATTTTTTCCAACCCCATGGAATCATCCCCTCTTTCCCTGTGTAGTTAGGGGGGAAGACCATGTGCATCAAGGTTGAAGTGGTCGATGTGTCTCTCAACTACAATCTCTTGTTAGGAAGGAGTTGGACGAATTTTATATAGGCAGTGGTCACGATAGTTTTCCGGGTCTTGTTGTTTCCACATAAGGGTTGGATCATGTCCATTGATCAATTATTCTTCTCACATCCTGACCCTTCATTGGGGGTATCCATGGTCCCGCTAATTGATAACCCTCATCCTGAAATTGTCAATGTAGGGGTTGGTTTGTGCCCAATTTTGATGGGTACTTTCGAATGCCCACCTCCAACCAGTAATGTCCAATACATATGGGTTGTCCCTGAGCAGCCTAGGGCTGAAATATTTCAAATCTCATCAATTTGCATGACTTACTTTAATGATCCATGGACTCTTCCTTCCCCATCAGCCATGACAGAAGTGAAAGCGCACCATGGCATGGCCATGCCTTTTTTCGTGGCAGAAGTTGCGTACTCTATAGTCTAGCAAGCTTCCATTGACCCCGATATGACTCCTGCACAGGAGTTAGGTACAGTTATCGAGCCTATTTGGGCTCAAGGTTCCCTCACCGATATTGATTCTTTAGAATTAGTCTTTCCCTCAGATGAGGTTATTATTGAGGCAATGACTAGTCTAGACAGACCTTGGGATGATCTCCATCATAGATCTTAATTCCTCCCAAAGTTCAGAAGAATTGAAGCAGGTGAATTCACTCTGACTATGACTAGAGATAGGGATTGTCCTATCAATCCTTTGGCTACACACACTATTTATGTTGAAGGAAATATGGAAGCCATTGCTAAAACGATACCTATTGATGTCTCCAGAAATAGGGCAGCTCTCTTTTTGTTTAACTAGATAATAGCAAGGTTCGGTGTCCCGAGAGAGATTGTCACTGACCATGGCAGTCACTTTCAGAATAAAATGATGTCTGAGTTAACATCAAAGCTTCGATTGAGGAAAGAAAATTCATCACCCTACTAACCATAAGAGAATGGTTAGGTGGAAGCTGTGAATAAGTCCCTTAAGACTATTCTACAATGAACAATCAATTCTGCCAAGTCAAATTGGCATTTGATGTTGTACTCTACATTATGGACCTACCGAACGTCTGTTAAGACTGTAACCCATTTCTCACCTTTTCAACTCGTTTATGGGATAGAAGCAATATTTCCTATAGAGTGCCATATCCTATCTCTAAATTTGGCCGTACATTTATTTTTAGACACTTCACTGCTTGAAGAGCGTTTATTATATCTTCAGCAGCTCGATGAGCAGTGATGGGATGCAGCCTTGGCTAACGAGCCTCACAAACAAAAAGTCAAGTGTCAGTATGATTGGTCCATTCATCCTTCGATTTTCTCTGAAGGCAACCTTGTCCTAGTCTATGACCAATATAAGGAGCCCCTAGGGGCAGGCAAGTTCAAAACCTTGTGGTTCAGACCTTTCATTGTGAAGGAGGTTCTAAATAAGGGTGCTTATCATCTGGTGGATTTTGAGGGAAATGATTTGGCAGAGCCTAGAAATAGACTCTACCTCAAGAAGTATTACTCGTAGGTAGGTCTCCTTCGGTGACTTCTTGTACATATGTATAGGTCTTATACATTTACTTTTTACTTTTTGTCATTTTTTGGACCCTTTTTGTTATTTTTTCTAGCTTGAAAATCGTTTAGTGTGGTTCTCGAGTTGGGATGTTACGATACATTTTATTTTTGGTTCGGTGAAATTTTTGAGAGTTGGGGCACTTTTATGGTCCTTTGGTGAAAAGTATTTTTTCCAACTTTGTGCATTTAAGATAGGATTCCACCTCCACTTGTTGCACCTCGTTGTCTTTTTTGTTGTGCCATAGGATCGATCCCACCAAATTGCGACACAGAACCCTCACTCCTACTATAGAAGTGTTGTAATTTAGTGGTATAGCCTACCTTCACATGGATGCCTTAGGTAGATCTTGGTTTCATTTTGGTTTCCATGTCATCGCTCATGCCTTTAGGCTCGAGAGTCCTTTTACTCCTATATTGATTACGAGTTCGGGCCTTCACATGTCTGATATGTTATCTATCACTCTTGGTTTCACCCTCGGGACTCCCAAAACTATGGGTCTTATTTTAAGCCCTTTTTAGACCCTCTAAACATGAAAATATTGCCAATCAATATTGTTCCCCTTCATGCTCACCAAACTAAAATTCGAAGGCACGTCTATCCGGTGGTAGTTTACCCCTTTTTTGGTCTAGATGGTAAAATGTACGAGAAGAGGTATACTCTAGGGGCCTTGGTTCTCTAGAAGGGTATTATCAAGTATAAATTTAACCCTTTTTCGGGCCTGAGGGACTAAATTTATGAAAAAGGAACCCCCACGGAATCCATAGTTAATCTCTTTTTAGACTCCCTAAAATTGAAAAGATTGTCGAGTGACCTTGTTTATTCAAACTCATTAAATTGGTCAAGAAGAACATCTCTTACAGAGTCCATAGTTAAGTTATTTTTAGACTCCTTAAATATGAAAATATTGTTGAGTGATATTGTCTTTGTCACACTCAATAAAATTATTTTGAATAGGCATCTATTCGGTGCTAGTTTACCCCTTTTTTTAACCGATTAGACTACCTTTGAAAAAGGTACCCCAATGGAGTCTCTGTTTATGCTTTTTCAGACTGTCTAAAAATGAAAAAATACCAAGCTTACCTTCTCTGGGCTCATTAATATTACTCCGAAGGACGTTATCATTGTGTATTATTAATCGCATTTGCATTCTTGTGTATTTGGCCTAATGTCGAATTCATGTTGCTCTCAACTGAGTCATCTGAACCAAGCCTTATACGCAAGCCTTGTAGCACTTTTCCTCTGTGTCTTGACACCTTGACCCATGGAGGATTTTTCTCGAGTGTCCTTTTACTGCATATGTCCCCTTTCTTTGAGCATCAGTCTGTTCCTTGCGCTTGGAACTAGTATGTATGTGACACTCGTTCCTCCTTTGTAACGTAGCATTCTTTTATTATTTTTCAAGCTTTCCAAAATTATTGAAAAAGACAAAAAAAAAATTAAATATACCCCAAAAAGAGGAAGGGAAAAGTATTTTCTTTTTGTTGACAACACAATAAGTTTCCCTTGGATAAACAACATCCTTCATTTTGTTCGTCAAACTCTAAGATTCAATATGACCTTAGGAAGTTGTTCTCGCTACATAGAGTTGTGTCCTCCTCCATTTGGTTATCCTTCCAAACATATGGAGAGTTTGCGTTGCCTCCTGCATCATGAACTTATGTCAATGACATGTTGGATGAGTCTCATCTTTTTTCGTGCTTTTGCCTAAGGGAATTTTTACTAAAATACAGTTAGGCCTTCTACAGTTTGTCTCTTATCCTCATGCCCGACCACCCAAAATTCCAATCAAGTCCTTTCTCAAAATCAATGAAGTTCTCTGCCTAATCACCAAGATCCTGTTGTCTTTTCCCGATGAGCCGTCGAAGACCTCTGGGTAGTGAATTTGTACACTGATATTACACTCCTACCCTAGTTTTGAATATTTTGAAGTTGTTGCTTGAGCTCTGAAGACCTCATCTCCAGCCATCATGCGCCATTGGCTTCTTGAAGATGGATACTATACATGTATATCTTTTTATTTTGAGATGTAGATCNGCTCATGGCTACACTTTATATAGTTATATGACATGGATATGCAGTGTATTTGATTGACATCCATGATTTAATTTCATCCTGAGCATGGGTATGCCCGCCTCAATGAGACAAATTGTTATTTTACAGATGGCACCTCCTGAACTCTGGTCTCTGGGATCACTCGCTTCATACGTTGGTAAATATTTGTAATGCATTTCAGAAATTATATGCTCTTCTAGAATCATACATTAGGGGGCATTTGTTATAACCCTAAATTGCACCAAACATGCATACCTGGCATCAGGCCATCTTACTTGCTATTTTTTCCAAGCCATCATTGAACAACTCTTCTGAAAAACCATTTCTTTGAAGATGTACATGCCCTGCACCACTACTTCCCATGTACATATGCTAGTTGAACCATTACAGCCCGTGTACACTCACAAAAAAGTGCAAGAAATAAAAATTGCAAAGGGATATAGGTTTTTGGGTCGTTACCTAAACATTTGACCACCCATAGCCAGTCACCCCAACTGTGACTATATTTTTGGCCTATAAAAGAAGGTGTTGGGGTCCCATTCCAAAGGGAGACATGAGAGCATAGAAACTCTTCCCAATTCAGTACTCCCCCTTTTCCCCAATATTTTGCAACCACATTGTGAGTTTGAGCTAGAATTCTTTTTTCCTCCATTGCAAATTCTTTCCATTTCCCTAGAGGGAACTGAAGAGGAGAAGAATACGTGGAAGCAATTGGTGCATGGTGAAGAGGAGCCCAGGACCGAGTTCGAGGAGTTGTTTCCAGTCTCATATTGTAAACAACTTTTGTCAGATTAATATAAAGAAATACTTTTTCTGTCCCACCAAA